>PVKM010005066.1:0-49395 GCA_004027735.1 Carollia perspicillata
AGGTTATCAGGAAGTTCCGTGAGATGACAATAAACTACCAGAAACTATAGGAGAGCTACAATGTGCTCACCGCAAACTATACCAACATGAAAAAAGAAATAGAAAACATAAACAAAGGCCAAGAGGAAACGAAGAATACAATGGCTGAACTAAAGAACACAGTGGAAGGAATCAAAAGCAGGATGGATGAAGCAGAAAATCTGATCAGCGAATTAGAAGACAAAGTAGAAAAAAACACAGAGAATGAGCATGTAAAGGAAAAAAGGTTGAGAAAGAATGAAGAGGGATTAAGAGAAATGCAAGACAATATGAAATGTAATAATATCCATATAATAGGGATACCAGAAAGAGAAGAAGAAGAGCAAGGAATAGAAAATCTATTTGAAAAAGCAATGATGGAAAACTTCCCTAATTTGATGAGAGAAAAAGTCACATAAATCCAGGATACAAAGAGAGTCCCAATCTAGAGGAACCCAAAGAAGCCCACTTCAAGACACAACATAATTTAAATGGTAAAATTCCAAGACAAAGAGAGAATCTTAAAGGCAACAAGGGAGAAGAAGAGATAACATACAAGGGAGCCCTGATAAGGTTAGCTGGTGACTTATCAATGGAAACACTCAAAGCCACAAGAGAATGACAAAAAATATTCCAAGTAATGAGAACCAGAGGCCCGCAACCTAGGCTGCTTTACCCACCAAGGCTCTCAATCAAGATAGAAGGCCAAATAAAGAGCTTCCAAGACAAAAGAAGTCTAAAAGAATATACATCAACCAATCCAGCACTGCAAGAAATGCTAAAGAGATTGCTCTAAGAAAAGGAAGGAAAAGAGAGAGAGAGGGGATCATAAGTACAAAAATGATACTGAATAAATACCTTTCCATAATAACCTTTAAGTTAAATGAATTAAATGCTATAATCAAAAGACACACAATAGCTGAATGTATAAGAAATCATGACCCACACATATGCTGCCTACAAGAGACCCACCTGAGTAGAAAAGACATACACAGACTGAAAGTGAAGGGCTGAAAACAAATTTTCCAAGCAAAAGGACAGGAAAAAAAAAGCTTGGGTAGCAATATTCATATCAGACAAAATAGACTTCATAAAAAGAGCCATAAAGAGAGACCCAGAAGGTCACTTCATAATACTCAAAGGAAGACTCCACCAAGAAGACATAAACATTGTAAATATATATGCACCCAACATAGAATCACCCAAATGCATAAAGAAAATCTTAGAAGACTTCAAGAAAGACATTGATAACAACACAATTATAGTAGGGGATTTTAACACCCCACTAAAAAATGTACAGATCTTCTAAACAATATATCAACAAAGATATTGTGGCATTGAACACTGCCCTAGATGAAATGGACTTAACTGATATATATATAGAGCTCTGCATCCAAAAGAACCTAAATACACATTCTATTCAAACTCACATGGAACATTTTCAAAGATAGACCACCTGCTAGGACACAAAAGAGGCCTCAACAAGTTCAAGAAAATTGAAATCATACCAAGCATTTTCTCTGACCACAAAGGACTGAAATTAGAAATCAACCCCAAGGGGAAAATAAAATCTCAAAATCATACAGACTTACAATGAATGGGTAAAGAATGAAATCAAAGAAGAAATCAAAAAGTTTCTTGAAACAAATGAAAATGAACTTACAACAACCCAAAAATTATGGGACACAGTAAAGGCAGTCCTGAGAGGGAAGTTCATAGCAATACAGGCCTACCTAAAAAAGATAGAAACATTTCAAACAAACAACCTAACCCTACACCTACAGGAACTCGAGGAACAACAACAAACACAGCCCAGAACTAGTAGAAGGAAGGAAATAACCAAGATCAGAGCAGAATTAAATCAAATAGAGACCAAAAGCACGATACTAAGGATCAATGGATCCAAGAGCCAGTTTTTTGAAAAGATAAACAAAATTGACAAGCCTTTAAGCAGGCTCATCAAGGAAAAAAGAGAGAGGACCCAAATAAACACAATCAGAAATGAAAGAGGAGAGCTTACCACTGACACCATGGAAATACAAAAGATTGTAAGAAATTAATGTGAGTATCCATATGCCAAGAAATATGAAAACCTAGGTGAAATGGACAAATTTCTCGAAAAATATAATATTCTAAAACTAAACGAAGAAGAAGCAGAAAGCCTAAACAGACCAATAACAGCAGATGAAACTGAAACATTGATCAAAAAATTCCCAACACACAAAAGTCCTAGACCAGATGGGTTCACAGGAGAATTCTACAGAGCATTTAAGCAAGAACTAACCCCTATCCTTTATAGACTATTCCAAAAAATCCAAACTGATAGAAGACTCCCGATCTTTTTCTATGAATCCAGCATCATCCTAATCCCAAACCAGATAAAGACACAACAAAGAGAGAAAAGTTCAGGCCAATATCGCTGATGAACATAGATGCTAAAATCCTCAACAAAATATTGGCAAACTGCATCCAGCAATACATTAAAAAGATCATACACCATGACCAAGTGGGATTCATCCCAGGAATGCAAGGATGGTTCAACATTCGCAAATCAGTAAATGTAATACATCAAATAAACAAAAGCAAAGACGAAAATCACATGATATATCAACGATGCGGAAAAAGCATTTGACAAGGTACAGCATCCATTTATGATAAAAACACTCAGCAAACTGGGAATTAAGGGAGCATTCATTCCTCAACATAATAAAGGCCATATAGGAGAGACCTACTGCCAACATCATACTCAATGGACAAAAACTAAAAGCTTTTCCACTAAGATCAGGAACAAGACAAGGTTTTCCACTTTCACCAATTCTATTCAATATAGTTTTGGAAGTTTTAGCCACAGCAATCAGACAAGAAAAGGAAATAAAGGGCATCCAAATCTGAAAGGAGGAAACAAAATTGTCATTGTTTGCAGATGATATGATAGTGTACATTGAAAATCCTATAGACTCTACCCCAAAACTGCTCAACCTAATACATGAATTTGGCAAAACAGAAGGATACAAAGTGAATATCCAGAAATCAAAGGCATTTTTGTATACCAACAATGAAACTGCAGAAGCAGAAATCAAGAAAAAAATCCCATTCGATATAGCAAAAAGAAAAATAAAATACCTAGGAAGAAACCTAACCAAGGAAATAAAAGACCTGTATGCAGAGAAGTGCACAACACTGAGGAATGAAATCAAGGAAGACAAAAACAAATGGAAACATATACTGTGTTCATGGATTGGAAGAATTAACATCATCAAAATGTCCATATTACCCAAAGCAATATACAGATTCAATGCAATACCTATCAAAGTACCAATGGCATATTTCACAGACATATAACAAACACTTCAAAAGTTTATATGGAACCATAAACGACCCAGAATAGCTGCTGCAATTTTGATAAAGAAAAACAATGTTTGAGGGATCACAACACCTGATACCAAACTGTATTATAAGGCCACTGTAATCAAAACAGCCTGGTACTGGCATGAAAACAGGCACATAGACCAATGGAACAGAACAGAGAGCCCAGAAATAAACCCAAGTCTCTACAGTCAGTTAATATTCGACAAAGGGGGCAACACCATAAAAAGGAGTTAAAATAGTTTCTTCAACAAATGGTGTTGGGAGAACTGGACAGCTACGTGCAAAAAAAATGAAACTCGAACACCAACTTACACCATACACAAAAATAAATTCAAGATGGGTAAAAGACTTAAATATAAGCCGTGACACCATTAAAATCTTAGAGGAGAACTTAGGCAGGAAAATCTCAGATATCTCATGCAGCAACATTTCTACTAATATGTCCCCCAGAACAAAAGATATAAAGGAAAGAATAAACAAGTGGGATCTCATCCAAATAAAAAGCTTCTGTACAGCTAAAGAAAACAGCATTAAAATAAAAAGAGACCCAATGATATGGGAAAACATATTTGCCAATGATACCTCAGACAAGGGTTTAATCTCCAAAATATACAAGAACTTACACGACCGCACTCCAAGAAGACAAGCAACCCAATTAAAAAATTGGCAAAGTACTTGGACAGACATTTCTCCAAGGAAGATATACAGATGATTCAGAGATACATTAAAAGATGGTCAATATCTTTTGACATCCGAAAAATGTAAATTAAAACCAAAATGAGATACCAGTATACACCGGTAGGAATGGCCATCATAAACAAAGCAACAAATAACAAGTGTTTGAGAGGTTGTGGAGAAAAGGAGACCCTAGTTCACAGCTGGTGAGATTGTAGACTGGTACAACCACTATGGAAAACAGTATGGAATTTTCTAAGTAAAATAAAAATTGAACTGCCTTTTGACCCAGCAATTGCACTGCTAGGATTATATCCCAAGAACCCTGAAACACCATTCAAAAAAACCTGTGCACCCCAATGTTCATAGCAGCATTATTTATAATAGCCAAGTGTTGGAAGCAACATCAGTAAATGAATGGATCAAAAAACTCTGGTACATATACAAAATGAACTTCTATGTGGCAGAAAGAAAGAAGGAGCTCCTACCCTATGCAACAGCATGGATGGAACTGGAAAGCATTATGCTAAGTGAAATTAGCCAGGCGGTAAAAGACAAATACAATATGATCTCACCTTTACCAGGAACCTAAACAACAAGACAAACAAGCAAGCAAAATATAACCAAAGACATTGAAATAGAAAATGGTATGACAATAACCAGAGGGCATAGGGAAGGGAATTTCAGGGGTAAAAGGGAAGGAATTATAGGAATAATTATAAAGGACAGATGGACAAAAACTACGGGTGGTGGAAATGGAAGGGAGGTGGGGAGCATTGGGTGTGGGTGGTCTGGGAAGGGAGTAAAAGACAGAAACCTGTACTTGAATAACAATTAAAATAAGATACAAATTTTAAAGACAATAAAAAAAAAGAACTTTGAAATAACCCAGCCAGAGGAGAACGAAGGAAATATGTGTGAAAAAAGCCTAAGTGATCTCTGAGAAACTATCAGAAAATACCCCAATAACTAAACCATGGGAGTGCTGATAGCAAAAAGAGAAAAGAGGGATTAGAAAGCTTATTTAAATATATAATGGTTTAAATTTTCCAAAACTGAGGAGAGATTTAGACATCTAAGATCATAAAGCTAATAGAATGCTCCATATTTTAATCCAAACATTCTTATCCAAGGCATTTAATGATAAAACTCTCTAAAACCAAAGATAATGTTCATTATCTTACTATACTATAGCCAAGTGTTGGAATCAACCTAAGTGCCCATCAGTAAATGAGTGGATCAAAAACTGTGGTACATTTACACAATGGAATACTATGCAGCAGAAAGAAAGAAGGAACCCCTACACTTTGTGACAGGATCGATGGATCTGGAGAGTATTATGCTAAGTGAAATAAGCCAAGCAATGAAAAATAAGTACCATATGATCCTACATTTAACTGGAACCTAATCAACAAAACAAACAAGCAAGCAAAATATAACCAGACACATTGAAATAAAGAGCAAACTGACAGTAACCAGATAGGTGGGGGGAAGGGGGATTATGGGTGGGAAAGGGGGAAAAGTCATCAAGGAATATGTATAAAGTACACATGGACAAATCCAAAGGATGGTAGGATTGAGGGTGGGAGTTGGGGATGCCTGGGGTGGGGGGAGGTGGGGGGAAAATGGAGACAACTGTACTTGAACAATAGCGCATTTTGCGAAGTGAAATAAGCCAGGCAGTGAGGGGCAAATACCATATGATCTCACCTTTAACTGGAACATAACCAACAAAAGAAAAAAGCAAACAAAATATAACCAGAGACATCGAAATTAAGAACAATCTAACAATAGCCAGAAGGGAATGGGGAGGGGACAGTTGGGGGAAGGGTTTTCAGGAACTGCTATAAAGGACACATAGACAAAACCGAGGGGGAAGGTGGAAGCAAGAGAGGGAGGTGGGATTGGCTGGGGTGGGGGTAGTGGTGGGGGGTAATGCAGACAACTGTAATTGAACAACAATAAAGTAATTTTTAAAAAAGAGTAAAAAATATCAAAGACAAAGAGATAATTCTAAAGTAAGTAAAAGAAATGTAACTTACAAAGGAACCCCCATTAGGCTATAAGTGGTTTTCTGAAAAGAAATTTTACAGGTAAGACAGAATGAGATAATATATTCAAAATTGTCAAAGAAAAAGATTACCAACTCACAATATTCTATCTTGCAAAATTATTCTTGAAACACTAAGGAGAAGTAAAGATGTTTCTAGATAAAAGCTAAAGGAATTCATTACGACAAGACAGGAATTAATTACAAGAAATGCCACAAAAAGTTCTCAATGGAAAAATGAATGGGCAGTAATTAGTAGCATTAAAAAATTGAAAATACAGAGTTCCAGCCAAGATGGAGGTGTAGGTAGAAACCCTTCTCTTCCTCAGACAATTAAAAAGAGAAAAAAAAATCGATAAACAACCAGACGTGTCAGAAAAATCAAACTGAATGGAACTCCAACAACCATGGAATTAAAGAAAGAGTCAAAGAGAAAAACCAGACCGGTAAGGCAGCGAGCAGAGAGAAACCACCACAAGGCAGTAGACCATGGGGGCAGTCTGTGTGGGAGGAACTGACTTAAGGGGAAACTGAGATTCCGAGGTGGTTGTGGACTATGGCAGCTGCCACAGTGGGAGAAACCCCCAGTCTCACAAGAGAGTTTATTGAAAAGTGATCTAGAGATGACCAGGTGAGCAGCGTTGTTCCCTCTCTGGCCCTACCCCCACAGGCAACACCACAGTGCAGCAAGAAGGTTTGCCCTGCCTGGATAAATAACTTAGGCCCTGCCCCCTTATAACTTATTAGGGTCCCTGAGCAAAGAAATAGGGCCAAAATGAAAGGACAGGGAAAAACCTCAGAAAGAGAGCTAAGCAAAGAGGATATAGCCAACCTATCTGGTGGAGAATTTACAGACCTGGTAATCAAAATGCTCATAGAACCAATTGAGCTTGGTTGAAAATGAAAGAACAAATGAAAGATACACAAAAGGAAATAAAACAAAATGTTCAGGGAACCAACAGTGACAGGAAGGAAACCTAGACTCAAAGCAATGATTTTGAACAAAAGGAAAAAATAAACATCCAACCGTATCAGAAGGAAGAAACAAGAATTTTTTTAAAAAATGAAGAGAGGCTGAGGAATCTCTGGGACAATCTGAAATGTTCCAATATCCAAATCATAGGGGTGCCAGAAGGAGAAGAACAACAGCAACACATTGAAAACTTATTTGAACAAATAATGAAGGAAAACTTCCCCAATCTTGTGAAAAAAAATACACTTTCAGGAAGTCCAGGAAACCCAGAGAGTCCCACAGAAGTTGGACCCAAAGGGGAACACACCAAAGCACATCATTATTAATTACCCAAGATTAAAGATAAGGAGAGAATCTTAAAAGCAGCAAGAGGAAAGGAAAGAGTTACCTACAAAAGGAGTGCCCATAAGGCTATCAGCTGATTACTGAAAAGAAATCTTACAGGAAAGAAGGGGCTGGAAAGAAGTATTTGAAGTCATGAAAGGAAAGAACCTACATCCAAGATTACTCTATCCAAGATTACTCTATCCACCAAAGCTATCATTTAGAATGGAAGGGCGAATAAAGTGCTTCCCAGATAAGGTCAAGTCAAAGAAGTTCATCATCACCAATCCCGTATTATAGGAAATGTTAAAGGGGCTTATCTAAGAAATAGAAGATCAAAAATATGAACAATAAGATGACAACAAACTCACAACTATCAACAAATGAACCTAAAATAAAAGAAAGACAAACAATGAAAACAAAAACTAAGCAAAAAACTAGAATAGGAACAGAATCAGAGAAATGGACACCACATGGAGGGTTTTTAGTAGGGAATGGAAAAATAGGCGGGGAAATGTACAGGGTAGAAGAAGCATAATTGGTATGCATTAAGTAGGTGGGGAGAGGTAAAAAATTGTATAGGAAACAGAGAACTCAAATAACTTATATGTACAACACATTGGCATGAACTAAGGGGAGGACGCTGGAAGGTTTTGGGGTGGAGAGTGAAGGAGGAATAAAGGGGGGAAATTGGGAAAACTGTAATTGCATAATCAATAAAATACAATTAAAAACTAAAGTGAGATACCATTTTAAATAAATTATTACATAATAAAATAAAAAAATTGAAAATGCAAAGTTGTAAATAGTATGAGGGTGTGTTTACTGCTTTATTATGGTATAAAGGTTAAAGGGCATGAGTTTCAAAAATAATTATAATTACTATAATTTGTTAAAGAATACACAATGTAAAAAAAGGTAAATTGTTACATAAAAAGCAAAAAGGTACTTTTTGCATGTGATTGTATTTAAGTTGTTATCAGCATAACATAGACTGTTATAAGATATTTTATGTAAGTTTCATGGTAAATGCAAAACAAAAACCTATAATATGTTCACAAAAGGTAAGCAGAAGAAAATCAGAGCATACCATAATGGTACATCACCAAGCTAAAAGGGAAGAAAGCAAGAGAGAAAGTAAGGAACAAGGGAACTATAAAACAGCCAGAAATCAATTAAATAAGATGATTTTAATAAGTCCTTGTGTATCAATAATTATTCTAAATGTAAATGGATTAAATTCTCCAATCAAAAGTCACAGAAACAATGACTGAATAAAAGAACAAGACCCATCTATATGCTGCCCTAAACAAGACTCACTTCTACTTTAAGAATATAGCTAGGCCTAAAGGGATGGAAAAGGGCATTCCATCCAAGTGGAAAACAATAGAGAGCAGGGGTAGCTATAGTTGTATCAGACAAAATAGACTTTAAGTCAAAAATAATAATGAGAGAGAAAGGAGGTCATTACATAATGATGGAGAGGAGAACTCGACAAAAAGACATAACAATTTTAAATATATACAGAGCCAACATCAGAGTATCTAAATATATTAAGCAAATACTAAGAGACATTAAGGAGGAAAAAGGCAACAACACAATAATAGTTGGGAAATTCAATATCCCACCTCCAACAATGAATAGATTATCTGGACAGAAAATAAAAAAATGAATTATTGATCTTGAACCATACTTTAGACCAAACTGACCTGATATACACTCATGAGCTGCATAATAAGACTTTGGTCAACAGCTGACTGAATATACAGTGGTGGTCCCATAACATTATAATGCAGCCAAAAAATTCCTATTGCATGCTGACATAGGATCCACCATTGTAATGTTGCAGCACAACACATTACTCATTTGTTTGTGGTGATGCTGCTGTAAATAAACCTAGTTCACTGCCAGTTGCACAAAAAATTGTACATACAATTATATACACTTGGTAATAAACTACCATGTTACCAGTTTATGTATTTATAAAACTATATTTTTTATTATTGTTTTACAGTTTGCTGTTTCTACTTACAAAAATGGTTTGCCATAAAAAAATAGTATGCCCTTTTACACTGGTAACAGACTCATATATCTTGTGTTTATTATGTCCCTTGATTGCACCATTTTGTTTTCTACTGAATGTAATCTTCTGTTGTTTTGTTCATCACAGTCCCTAAGCATACAAAATATATGACTGACAATGTTGCCAACAAAGGGTCACATTGAATGACTGACTTGGAAACAAATGATATTGAAGAAAAAGAACAAAGTTATGGAATCTGTTAAAGGATCTGTTTCGTTGAAGGCAATGAAACTAACAAAAATCTGAGAAGTGTGTGTGTGTCTGTGTGACATATATATATGTCATGTTGAAAGACATATATGTGTGTGTGTGTCAAATTTTGTCATGTTGAAAGACAAGGCTGAACCCAACAAAAATGTTGAATTTGCTATCTGTGTGGTTGAAACAACTCAAGAATCATTATTCATTACATAATGTAAAAGTGAGTGGTGGGCTTGCAAGTGCTGATGTGAAGGAAGCTGAAGAACTTTGGAAACACTAGGTAAGCAGTTTGTGGAGGAAAAGTACTTCCCGGGACCAATATTCAATATGGGTGAAAGCTTCTTATTCTGCAAATGGATGAACAAAAAGAGTTTAATCCATAAAGGCCACATTAATGCCAGCTTTCAAAGCTTTTTAAGACAGGATAACAGTCTTGCATAGGGGAAATTTTGCAAGCTACAAATTAAAACCCTCTGTGATCTAGCACAGTAAGAACTACAGGACTGCCAACCATATAAATAAAAACACACTGGTAGTGTACTACAGGTACAATAAGAAGACATAGATGATAGCACCTCTTCCACAATGCCCTCTTGAATTTCTACACCAGCAAAATGGAGAAGTATTTTTTTGGATAATATACTTTTCAAGATTTTGTTTATTGTTGATAAATCTCCTGTTCATACTTTTTTAATTGGTCTTCTTTATCCCATTATGAAAGTGATGCTTTGCTCTCCAAACACCATTTTTGATATAATAAATGGATCAAAGAGTTATAGCAGTTTGTAAGGTCTGCAATTGGAGAAGGATCCTTGTCCAAGTTTTTGCTGCAACTGAGGAAGATACTGAGAAGATAATGATGCAGTTCTGGAAGGACTACAACATCTGTAAGTACATCAAGAGCCTTGCTGGTCTGGTGTGATGTCACCAGAAACTGAATGAATAGCATCTGGAAGAAAACAATTAAGAAAATTGTCTATGGCCCGGTGTAGGTCAGTGTATTGAATGCCGACCTATGAACCAAGAGCTGCTGGTTTGATTCCCAGTCAGGGCTCATGCTTGGGTTGTGGGCCAGTCCCCAGAGAAGGGAATCGTGAGACACAACCACACATCGATGTTTCTCTCCTTCTTTCTCCCTACCTTCCCCTCTGTCTAAACATAAATAAATAAATAACAAATAAATAAATAAATAAAATATTTAAAACTAGTGTCCATAAGTTCAAGGGATTTGGCAACATTGAGGAGACTGCAAAGTGAACAAGTTGGTAGTTGAGATGGCTAATAGCTTTAACTAAAGTGTGCATGAGGATGACATTTAGGAGCTCCTGAGATGCTTCCTAAGGAATTAATTAACAAAAGTTGTTGGAACTGGAGCAGGAATATATAGTTAAAGAAAATCCAAGAGAAAAAGAAACTGCAGAAGAAAATGAAGAAATCCCAAGAAAATTCCCAATGCAAGGTGTAGCAGAAACTTTTTCAAACTGCATTAAGATCCTTAAAAATTTTGAAACCATGTACCTCAACATCAAAAAGTCTTCTTAATTGATAGGGAGATTTATAGTAAGCAGATATTCATCTGCTTACAAGCCAACCTATGATTTTTAAAAAAGAAGCAAACCACCATGGAAATATTTCTGAAAAAAAATAACACTTTTTCAAATAGAGTCTCAGGCAGGTGCTTCAGGAGTTATTGTAAAAGAAAGCATTGCTATCACAGGAGATTACAGCTCTATGCATGTCTTTGTTCCTGAAGACCTTCTGATGAGAAAAGATGTGGAGATGGAAGACAGTGAGATTGATTATACTGATCCTATGTAAGCCTAGGCTAGTGTGCATGTTTGTATCTTAGCTTTCAATAAAAATGTTTAAAAAGTAGAAAATGAAATAAAACATTTTAAAGATAGAAGCAAACTTATAGAATAAGGATATAAAAAAGAATAAGGATATAAAGAAAGAAAGTCTTTTTGTACATCTGTGCGAGGTTTATTTTCAGCTAAATTTTATTACCAAATATTCAGAAAGTTAAAAAGTTAAACATTTTATAAAGTAAAAAGTTAAAGCAAGCTAAGTTTAATTTAATATTTACAGAAGAAAACTATTTTTTATAAATTTAGTTTAGCATAATTGTAGTGTTTATAAAGATTACTGTACTGTGAAATAATATCCTAGGCCTTCACATTCACTTACCTCTTACTCACTGACTTACCTTAAGAAACTTTTAGTCTTGCAAGCTCCATTCATAAGTGCCCTACACAGATGTACCATTTTTATCTCTTATATCAAAATTTACTATACCTTTTCTATGTTTAGATATGTTTGGTACCATTTTGCCTACAGTATTCATTACAATAAGAAGCTGTACAAGTTGGTAGCATAGTAAAATTGACTATCCAGGGGTATCCAACCTTTTGACACCTCTGGGTCACACTGGAAGAAGAAGAATTGTCTTGGGCCACACATTAAATACATCGTGACATGCAATCACCAAAAATATCTCATAATGTTTTCAGTAAATTTACAATTTTGTGTTGGGCCACATTTATAGACATACTGAGCCAAAGGTGGCCTATGGGCTGCAGGCTACACACCTCTGGAACCATATGGACTAAGTGAGTAATAGATTGTGTTATCTAGATTTGTGTAATTCTACTCATGTTTGCAAATCAATGAAATTATTTAATGATACATATCTCAGAATACATTCCTTTTGTTAAGTGACACATGACTGTATAAAGGACAGTCTATAAACAGAAGCAGAATATACATTTTTATTAAGCATGCATGAAAGATTCTCCAGGATATATCACTTGATAAACCATAAAACCAGTCTTAGGAAATTTAAGAAGATTGGAATTGTACTAAACATCATTTCTCACCAGAATGGTATCAAGCTAAAATCAAAAATAAGAAACTTTGAAAAACTACAAATATGTGGAAATTAAAGAGCAGACTCCTGAATATCCAGTGGGCCAAAGAGAAATCAAAGGGGAAACAGAAAAATATTTCAAAATAAATGAAAATGGTAAAACAACATTCCAAAACCTATGGGGTGCTCTAAACGTAGTTTTAAGATTGAAGTTTATAGAAATAAGTGACTGTATTAAGTAAAAAAGAAAGTCCAGTGAAGGAAAGCTGTGGACATTTTCAGACTCTTTTCAGCATCAAGTGGCAATCCCGCAGACTCCGTGTGCTAGGATCAATGGAAGCTGCATCCATAAAACTGAAACTTTGCCTTCTCTGCAGATCTGGGTGCCTTTAAATGCCACAGTTGGTTATTAACAATATTTCAAAACAGGAAAAGCAGCCCTGCCTCTCTCTGACACCTCAGGCCCTGTCTACTCCCAGAAAAAAAAATAACCAAGTGCCAGCATACAAGACATGGCAGGAGTTGTGACTACCAGTCAGCAAGCTGGAGGGGAAAACCCACCAATGAATGAGCCACCAACAAGCAAAGCCCAAGTACAACAAGAGAAACCACACATATTGAATAAAGTGTAACCCTAGAGCATCCAGACAAGGAGATCAAAGGGAATACACCACTGTGTTCCACAGAACTCCTACCACAGAAGTCTATCCCATAAAGACAGGCAGATAAAACAGAGCAATTAGAGAGGCAGAATCAAACAAAAATATTCACCTAAAATAGAGGGGAACCCAATCACAAGGAATGGAGGAATCCCTCAAAAAGGAGTTAAATTTCATTTAACTGAAATTAAATGAGGCAAGCACACTATCAGACATAGAATTTTTTAACAAATGGTTGTAAGGATGCTCAAGGAAATTACATACAACTACAAGGAACTGAGTAGCAACTACTGCAATACAAAAAAAAAAAGAAAGAAAGAAACAGAAAATGTGAACAAGAACCAGGGAAAATGAAGAATATAATATCTGAAATAAAAATAAACCAGAAGGAAATATAAGCAGGCTGGATGAAGCAGAAGAACAAATCAGCAAGCTGGAAGACAACGTAGAAAGAAATACACAACCAGAACAATAAAAAGAAAAGAGACTAAAAAAAGAATGAGTACAGCTTAAAGGAACATTAAGACAACATGAAAACTAACAACATTCACATCATAGGAATATCAGAAGGAGAAGAAAAGGAATGGGTATAGAAGATCTCTTTGGAAAAATAATGACAGAAAACTTCCCTAACCTGGTGAGGGTAAAACCATTCAAATTCAGGAAGCACAGAGGGTTGCAATCAACATGCACCCAAGGAGGACTACTCCAAGACATTATAATCAAAATGCCAAATTTTAAAGACAAAGAGAGAATCTTAAAAGTAGGAATGCAAAAACAGGTAGTAATATACAAGAGAGCTCCAATAAGGCTAGCAGCTGATTTTTCAACAGAAACACAATGAGTCAGAAGGGAATGGAAATAAATATTTCAAGTAATGAAAAGCAAAGACCTTCAACCAAGACCACTCCACCCAGAAAAGCTGTCATTTAAAGTAGAAAGTGAACTCAGAATGGTATGGCTCAGTGGATTGAGTGCCTATTTGCAAACAAAAGGGTTGCCAGTTTAATTCCCAGTCAGAGCACATGCCTGGGTTGTGGGCCATTTCCCCAGCAGGATGCACGTGAGAGGCAACTGCATATTGATGTTTCTTTCCCTCTCTTTCTATCCCATTTCCCCTATAAAAATAAATAAATAAGATATTTAAAAATAATAACCTTAAATGAAAATGGATTAAACCCCCCAATCAAAAGAAATAGGTTAACTGAATGTATAAGAAAACATGACATGCACATATGCTGCCTACAAGAGACCCACCTCAGAACAAAAGACTTAAACACACTAAAAGTGAATGGCTGGGAAAAAAATATTCCAAGCAAATGGACAGGAAAAGGAAGCAAGAATAGCAATACTTATATCAGACAAAATATATTTCAAATCATAGGCCACAAAAAGAGACAAAGGAGGTCATTTCATAAGTCTAAAAGGAAGAACCCCCCAGGAAGATATGAACACTGTAAACATATATGCACCCAACATAGGAGCACCCAAATATAAAAGGAAAATCCTAGAGGACTAAAAGAAATATATAGACAACAACACACTTATATTAGGGGATTTTAACACCCCTCTTTCAAAAATGGACAGATCTTCCTAACAAAGAATCAACAAGGACATTATGGCACTGAACAACATGCTAGATCAAATGGGCTAAACTGATATATACAGAACATTTCACCCCAAAGAAGTAAAATATAGATTCTTTTGAAATGTCATGGAATATTTTAAAAGACAGACCACACAATAGGACACAAAACAAGCCTCGACAAATTCAAGAAAATTAAAACCACATCAAAAATTTTCTTAGGCTACAATGGCTTGAAACTGGAAAACAACATCAAGGAAAAAACTAAAAAAACTTTCAAATACATAGGAACTGAATAACATGTTATTAAACTATGAATGAGTAAACAATGAGATCAAGGAAGAAATCAAAAAGTTTCTGGAAAAAATGAAAATGAACACACAGCAACCCCAAACCTATAGGATACTGTGAAGGCAGTCCTGAGAGGAATGTTCATAACAATACAGGCGTATGTATAAAAGATTGAAAAATTTCAAATATACAGTGTAACCCTACATCTCCAAAAGCCAAGGAATAACACCAAAAATCCTCAGAGTAAGTAGAATAATTAAGATCAGAGCAGAATTAAATGACATAGAGCCTAAATGAACAATCCAAAGGATCAATAAATCCAGGAGCTGATTCCTTGAAAATATAAAAAAAATCAACAAGCCTTTACCATGACTCATGAAGAAAAAAGTCAGAAGACCAAAACAAATAAAAACAGAAATGAAACAGGAGAAATTACTATGAACTAATATGCTAGTGAAATTGAAGCACTAATAAAAAAAAAAACTCTAGGCACCAGAAAGCTCTGGGCTGGATGGATTCACAGAAGAATTTTACCAAATATTTACAGAAGAGCTCACTCTGACTCTCCCATGAAATTTCTCATGAAGACTCCCATATACTTTTTATGAGGCCATTATTATCCTAAATCCAAAACCAGATAAATATACCACAAAGAAAGAAAACTACATGCCAATATCACTAATGACCATAGATACTAAAATTCTCAACAAAATATTGGCAAACCACATCCAGAAATATATTAAAAAACATCATATGCCATGATCAAGTGGGATTAATCCCAGGAATGCAAGCAAAGTATAGTATTTGTACATCAATAACTGTAATACATAAGCAAAAGGAAAGACAAAAATCACATGACCATAGCAATAGATGAGAAAATGGATTTGATAAGGTACAGCACCCATTTATGATAAAAACACTCTGCAAAGTGGGAGTAGAGGGACCATTCATCAACCTAACAAAGGCCATATATGAAAAACCTAGAGCCAACATCAGACTTAACAGTCAAAAACTAAAAGGTTTCCCATTAAAATCAGGAAGGAATAAGTCAAGGATGTTCACTTTCTCCACTTTTATTTAATATAGTATTGAAAGTCCTAGCTACAGTGATAAGAAAGAATATTGATAGAACCATCTAAGTAAAGAATAACTTTACCAAGAGTTAGAAGTATTATTGAAGGAAATGACAGCCAACCAATACTAAGATTTTAAATAAAGGGGAAATGTGGAGGGGGTTATACATGACTGCAACAGGGATGGGAAGTGGATAAAATAGTTTTGTAGTAAGAGATTCAAAGGTGAGGATTAACAAAGAGAAAGGAGAGATGATAATCTAAAAGAGACAGGTCTTTGGAAACTGCCACATGGCATAAAGGAAAGGATGAAAGTATGGGGGAAGGCAATGTAGAGAAGGTAATGAGAAATGTTTAGACATTTCTGGACTTCATCATAGCAATAGTAGTGTCTTGTTTTCAAAATGTTCATTTCTTTGGTAACATTTAATTAGTATTGTTTTAATATGTAAGTGACAGGCTTACTAATTGTGGTCTTAATTTGTTCTCACTGAATTTCTTCTCAAATTATAGAGGGTTCATTCTCTTGAACTTGCTGGACAAGAAATGAATGTTAAAAAGCTATGCAGGAAAGAAAATATCACAAATCATGGAGAAAACCACAGTGGATTTCATTTTGGTAGCCTCTAGTATTTACCACTGTTTTTTTCTTTCTGGATCTGCCTCTGGTGATGTCAGATGTTGACCCTATCTGGCTTTAGGCAGACTGCTGCAAGGCATCCAGGGATCTAGTATCTGTGCCTGTCTCCTTCAAATGTTGAGGTAATCACTATGCACTCAGCAATGAAGGTTAAGCTCGATAGGACAGGTTAGAATCCATCCTGGTATTGGGACTGTTGTTTCACTTCAGGCTGCTGCTGCTTGTAAGGGAGTGGTCTGCCTGAGATGCATGCTGCAGTATGGGGGTTACTCAGCAACAGGATCCCAGAGGCTATTCTCACCGTTCTTTCTCCAAAGCTTCCATCCCCAGAGTTTCCTCAGGTGTCTGCAGCCCACTCTGTCCCTTGCCTTTGGCAGAGGCCCTGGTACATGGCTACAAATAAAAATGTGTGTGTTGGCTTTTTATTTATTTATTTTTATGTTTTAATTATTTAAATGCTGTTAAATTACAATTGTCTGCATTTACCCTTATAACTCCCCCCAACGCCAGCTAATCCCCTCAACCCCTCCCTTGCTTCCCACCCTTGGTTTTCTCCATGTGTCCTTTGTACTTATTCCAGAAAACCCTTCCCTCCATTATCCCCTCTCACCTTTCCTCTGGATACTGTCAGATTGTTCTTAATTTCAATGTCTCTGGTTATATTTTCCTTGCTTTTTTCTGTTGTTGATTAGGTTCCACTTAAAGGTGAGACCACATGGTCTTTGTTCCTCATGGCCTGGCTTATTTCACTTAGCATAATGCTTTCCAGTTCCATCCATGCTGTTGCATAGGGTAGGAGCTCCTTCTTCCTTTCTGCCACATAGAATTCCATTGTGTATTTGTACCATAGTATTTTTCATGCATTCATTTACTGATGGGCACCTAGGTTGCTGCCAACACTTGGCTATTGTAAATTGAAGCACTTGATTCTTATAAATTGTGCTGCTATGAACATTGGGGTGCATAGGTTCTTTTGGATTGGTGTTTTAAGGTTCTTAGGATATAATCCCAGTAGTGGAATTGCTGGGTCAAAAGGCAGTTCCATTTTTAGTTTTCTGAGGAAATTCCATACTACTTTCCACCGTGGCTGCAGCAGTCTGCACTCCCACCAACAGTGCCCTCAGGTGCACTTTTCTCCACATCCTCTCCAACACTTGTTTGCTGATTTGTTTATGATGGCCATTCTGACCTGTGTGAAGTGGTATCTCATTGTGGTTTTAATTTGCAACTCTGATAGCTAGTGATGCTGAGCATTTTTAAAATGTCTTTGGGCTCTCTCTCTATGTCCTCCTTGGAGAAGTGTCTGTTCAAGTCTTTTGTCCATTTTTTAATTGCATTGTTTGTCTTCCTGGAGTGGAGTCGTGTTGGGTTCCTTATATATTTTGGAGATCAAACCCTTGTTTGAGGATCATTTGCAAATATGGTCTCCCATATAGTTGGTTGTAATGCTGTTTTCTTTAGCTATGAAGAAACTTTTTATTTTGATGAGATCTATTTTTTTTCTTTCCTTTATGTACCTTGCTTTAGGGGACCTATCAGTGAAGATATTGCTGGGTGGAATGTCTCATATTTTCCTGCCTCTAGGACTTTTATGGTGTCACAACTTTTATTTAAGTCTTTTATCCACTTTGAATATATTTTTGTGTATGGTGTAAGTTGGTATTAGAGTTTCAAATTTTTACATATAGATGTCCAGCTCTCCCAACACCATTTGTTGAAGAGGCTCTTTTTACTCCACTTTATGCTTCTTCCCCCCTTTTCAAATATTAATTGACCATAGAGACTTGGGTTTATTTCTGGGCTTTCTGTTCTATTTCATTGGTCTATGTGTCTGTCCCTAAACCCCTACCAGAGTGTTTTGATTACAGTGGCCTTGAAATACAGTTTGGTATCAGGTATTGTGGTCCCTCCTACTTTGTTCTTCTTTCTCAAAATTGCTTCAGTTATTTGGGGTCATTTGTGGTTTCATATAAATTTCTGAAATGTTTGTTCTGTACCTGTAAAATATGTCATTGGTACTTTAACAGGGATTGCATTGAATGTATGAATTGCTTTGGGTAGTATGGACATTTGATTATGTTAATCCTTCCATTCCATGAGCATGGTATGTGCTTCCATTTGTTGGTGTCTTCCTTAATTTCTTTCTTCAGTGCTGTGTGGTTTCTGAGTGCAGGTCTTTTACATCCTTGTTTAGGCTTATTCCTAGGTACTTTATTTTTCTTTTTGCTATACCAAATGTTATTTTTTCCTGATTTCTGTTTCTGATAATTCATTGTTGGTGTACAGAAATGCCTTTGATTTCTGAATATTGACTTTGTATCACACTGTTTTGCCAAATTCACTTTTTAGGTGGAGTAGTTGTTTTGGTGGAGTCTATAGGGTTTTCTATGTATGCTATTATGCCATCTGCAACAATGACAGTTTTTCTTCCTCCTTTCCAACTTGGATGCCTTTTATTTCTTTTTCTTTTCTGATCTCTGTGGCTACAACTTCCAATACTATGTTGAATATGAAGGAGAAAGCGGGCTTCCTTGTCTTGTTCCTCACCTTAGTAGGAAAGCTCTAAGTTTTTGTCCATTCAGTATGATGCTGGCTGTTGGTCTCTCATACATGGCCTTTATTATGTTGAAGAATGCTCCCTCTATTCCCACTTTGCTGAGTATTTTTATTATAAATGGGTGCTGTATATTATCAAGTGCTTTTTCCACATCTATTGATATGATCATGCGATTTTGCCTTTCCTTTTGTGTGATGCATTACGTATACTGATTTGTGAATATTGTACCATCCTTGCATCCCTGTGATGATTCCCACTTTGTTATGGTGTTTGATCTTTTTAACATATTGTTAAATGTGCTTTGCCAATATTTTGTTGAGGATTTCAGTGTCTATGTTCATCAGAGACATTGGCCTGTAGTTTTTTTTTTATTTATTGTTTTTGTCTGGTATTAGGATTAGTATTATTCTGGTTTCATAAAAAACTTATGGGATTCATCTATCTTCTTGCATTTTTTGGAATAATCTGTGTAGGACAGAGGTTAGCTTAGCCTTAAATGTTTTGTAAAATTGTCCTTTAAAACTGTCTGGTCCAGGACTTTTGTGTGTCGGGAGTTTTTTTTATTACTGTTTCAATTTGATCAAGTGTTAGTCTGTTCAGGCTTTCTGCTTCTGCTTCATTCAGTTTTGGAAGATTATACTTTTCTAGAAATTTGTCCATTTCACCTAGGTTTTCAAATTTCTTGGCATATAGTTCTTCATAGTAATTTTATATAATCCTTTGTATTTCTGTGTTTTCAGTTGTAATTTCTCCTCTTTCATTTCTGATTGTGGTTATTTGGGTACTCTCTCTTTTTTTTTTTTTTTCCTTCTTGATGTGTCTGTTTAAAGGCTTGTCAATTTTGTTTATCTTTTCAAAGAAGTAGCTCCTGGATTTATTGATCTTTAGAATTGTGCTTTTAGTCTGTATGTGGTTTAATTCTGCTCTGATTTTGTTTATTTCCTTCCTTCTACTTGCTCTGGGCTGTCTTTGTTGTTGTTCCTTGAGTTCTTGCAGGTGTAGGACTAGGTTGTTTATTTGCAATGTTACTATCTTTTTCATGTAGGCCTATATTGTTATGAACTTTCCTCTCAGGCCTGCCTTCTCTGTGTCCCATAAGGTTTGGATAGTTGTAATTTTATTTTCATTTGTTTCCAGAAAGTTTTTAATTGCTTCCTTAATCTCATTCTTGACCCACTCATTGTTTAATAGCATGCTATTCAATCTCCATGTGTTTCAGTGTTTGTGGTTTTTTTTCTTGAGGTTTGTTTCTAGTTTCACTCTCTTACAGTTGGAGAAAGAGCTTGATATGATTTCAATTTTCTTGAATTTGTTGAGGCTTTTTTTGTGTGTCCTATCATGTTGTCTATTTTTGAAAATGTTTCATGTGCATTAGAAAATAATGTGTATTTTCTTTTTGGGGGATGAAAGTTCTATATATCAGTTAAATCCATTCGATCTAGGGTATTGTTTAATGCCACAGTATCTTAGTTGATATTTTGTTTAGAAGATCTATCCATTTTTGACAGTAGGGTGTTGAAATGCCCTACTATAATTGTGTCACTGTCAATATTTTTCTTGAAATCTTCCAAGGTTTTCTTTATGTATTTGGGTGCTCCTATGTTGGGTGCCTCTATATTTATAATGTTTATGTATTCTTGATACATATGAAGTATTATGTATCATGAGGTGACCTTGAGTATTATGAAGTGACCTTCTGGGTCTGTTTTTATACACCTATTTTTTGAAATCTATTTTGTCTGATATGAGTATTGCTACTCCAGTCTTTTTTCCTGTCAATTTGCTTGGAACATTTGTTTCTAGCCCTTCACTTTCAGTCTGTGTAGGTCTTTTGTTCTGAGATGAGTCTCTTGTAGGAAGCATACATGTGGGTTATGATTTCTTATTCATTCAGTTATTCTATGTCTTTTGATTGGAGCATTTAAACCATATACATTTCAGGTTATTATTGATAGGTACTTATTCATTGCCATTTTTTCATACCTGTGTTTCTCTCTCTTTGTTTTTCTTCCTGTTCTTAAAGCGGACACCTTATCATCTCTTGGCAGGCTAATTTGTAGGATGTTTATTCTTTGAGGCTTCTTTAGTCTGTGAAACTCCTTATTTCGCCTTCCAGTTTAATTAAGAGCCTCGCTGGATAGAGGAGTATTGGTTGCAGGCCTTTGGTTTTAATTCCTTTGAATATTTTTTTTTGTCATTCTCTTCTGGCTGGAAGTGTTTCCATTGAGAAGTCAGATGCTGGAGTTATCAAGGCTTCCTTGTAGGTTACTTGCTGTTTTTCCCTTGCCGTCTTTAAGATTCTCTCTTTGTCTTTGAATTTTGCAATTTTAATTATGATGTGTCTTGAAGTGGGCTTCTTTCAGTTCCTCTTGATTTGACTATCTGTGTTTCCTGGATCTGTGTGATTTGTGATTAGAATAAGAAGAACAGGAAGTACATGACCTAGAGTAGTGTGCTGTTGGAACACAAGGGAAGTGAAAGAAGGGATTTACACTATGAAAGAGAGAACAAGGAAAACCAGTCAAACAACGCAATTTAACAACGCAAGTGAAGAAAACTAAATAAGAAGAAGAGAAATAAAAAATACTAATAGAATAAACGAAGTAAAATAATGAAAATTAATAATAATACAAATGTACAATGACTTGCAATTTCTCTGGAAAGCAAAGTGAAATTTGTCTCACTGTCTCCTTTGTTGGGATGACTCTTCTTTAGGTCTAACTCTGGTCCTTTCACAGCTCTAGGTTTTATTGTCTCACTTGTGGAAATTAAAAAAGGAAGAAAGGAAGAAGTATGGGGGAAAAGCCTCCTGCTGGTTTTAAACCTGCTAAACCAGTTCT
This sequence comes from Carollia perspicillata, assembly GCA_004027735.1. NCBI lineage: Eukaryota > Metazoa > Chordata > Mammalia > Chiroptera > Phyllostomidae > Carollia > Carollia perspicillata. Next base: position 22,205 of record PVKM010005066.1, read on the forward strand.
GCTGGTCTTCCTGGATGCAGCAGACTTAGGGGGGATTGGTTTAGCTTTTTCATTTTCTGTGGTTTTGCAGGGATGGAGGCCAGGTCTGAGTTGCACTCTTTGCAGTTGCCCAGCCTTCATCTCAGTTTCTCAGTTTGCTGCCAGTACCCCATTGCCCTCCTGCATCTGGCCTACACCTTCAGTCCACCAGTTGTGCTGTCCTTGAGGTGCACAAATTAGGAGCAATTCACATACCACCTTCTCATTCTTTGCTGTCCTAGATGCTGGGGATAGTCAGATTCTCTTTAAGGTAGTTCAGCTCCCCCACTGAGTTTCGTCTTTCTGGCAATTGCTGACTCCCTGAGCTCTGCTGCTCTGGGAACTGGGGGTGGGGGTTGGCTCTGCCTTCCTCTTAGTGAGCCACTTGATCCCATAGATGGGAGTGAGCCTCCTCTGCTGCTGCAGCCAGTGTGGGGTTAGCACTAGGTGCCTCTGGGCCTAGGTGCCAGGCACACACTCCAGAGCTTCCTGAGCTTCCAGAGTGATCATAAGGCCTCTGCTGCTGTGGAGGAATCACTGCTGCGGGGCTGAGGGTTCTGGCATGCACTGTCTCCTGGGCTGTGGGTGTGACCATGTGGCCTCTACTGTTGCTGCTGGTGCTGCCAGGGCCCTGGGGTTGGGTGTGTGGTGCCTCTGGGCAGTTGGGTAAGGAGCAATTTGCCCCCGAGGCTGTGGGCATGAGTACTCAACCTCCGCTGCTGCAGTGGGGGCACAATTACTGGGCAGGGGTTTTGGCACACCGGCCTCCACTGCTGCGGCATCAGCCACAGGGGGTGGTGGGGGTGGCTGAGTCAGTGGTGCACCACTGGGGTCAAGGGAATGTTTGGGTGCCTTCTATTGCTGAGGCCGGGGGTCGGGTAAGGGCACAGGCATGGTCCTGGCAGCAGAGTTGGGCCCACAGCCAAGGCTGCAGAGGCTGTGGAGGCTGCGTCAGTGCAGCTGGTGAGGCAGAACATCTGCTACTGGAGAATTCCCTAAACAACCACCGAGTGCTTCTTTTTCTTCTTTTTGAAAAATTCCTCCTGTTCAAGTCTGCTACTCCTAACAAGTGCATAACCTCTCACACAGCCCAACTCTCCAACCAGACTGGGGACTATCCAGGTCAGGGTTTGTCATGGCCCAATTCTTCCCAGCTGGCCTCCACAGTTTTTGTGGGGGCACACCTCTCCTGTGAGTTTACCACTTCATCCCTCCTGGCAACTTCAAGAATCCAGGTCCATCCTGGGGCTGCTCAAACCTCCGTGTTCTTCAGGGGAGGGAGCCATTGATCTGGCTCCTTCCCAAGAATCCTGTGGCAGACCCAGCAGGCACCAGTCCCAGGGCTGCAGCTGCCCTGGACCCCGTGCTGTTCCCAGGGACCTTATTGTCCCAAAGCAATCTTCTTACCATCTGATTTTTCAGTGTCCTGTACAGTTTTGGCCTCCAACCTTCGTATATCCTGGGATACTGTTGGCTGTTCCCTCTGTTCCTCAGAAGATTGGCTAGGTGTTCCACCTGTGCAGAGAGGGAAGTGGACTCTGCTCCCGCCTATGTTGCCACCATCTTTGAATTGTGCATCAACCTTTTAAAAGGCTCTTTGTGTCTCTAGGTGTCTGTCTCTGGCAGAGGGCAGTTCTACCACTTTTCCCCATTGGTTGTTATTTGTGTACTTTTGAGCTTTGATGCTCTTCTGGGGATCCCAGCTTAGGATTTAGACCCCACATTTCTCAGTGGGATCCAAGTAGTTGCTTAATTATTTGTCCAACAGTGTCACCTGTGAGCTCCCAGCCAGCCTTCTTGACTCTCCACTGCACTCCTCACCAGTCAATCAGTGCTGAAGCTGATTATTCTGTCTGTCTGAGGTTGTAAGGCTTCTCTCTCACTATTGTTCAGTTGTTTGTTCTGGGTGATTTCTCCAAAATTTAGTTGTAATTCCAGATTTGTCCTAGGAGGAGGTTGGTGTGACTTCCACCCACACCTCCACCATCTTGCCTCCTCCACATTCAGGTTTGCATTGTCAAGTAAAGAACCTGTTTCTCGGGCCTGACATATAATATTAATTTTACTTGTAGGGAGAAGGTATTCATTTTTATGAGTCCATTTTGTTCTGAACTTCATTATATTCATTTCTGACTCTCTCAACTTGTAAGATCAAGTTAATGGTGTTGCATGCATGCTTTTACAGTTTTAGAAAGATGGTCCTATTTGGCAAGTATTTTAATGGCTACCTATTTACCTGGAAGACAGAAACACTCTTTCATCTGCTACAGAGTACCTACAGGGAATACCTGGAATTAGATATATCTATTCATGGGAACATAATTTAAATTTTTGGATCAAAAAGTACATATTGACAATCTTTGATGACCACTAAATATGTCTAAGGTTGTTACAACAGAGTCAATCTTGTGAAAAAGATCACATTTAAACCCAATGTTTATACAAAACATCCAGGAGACTGGCTTTTGTGCTGTTTTCATCTTATTAACAATATTTGTCATTATTCAAGATCTTTGTGTAATTACTAAAGAGGTACAGTGGTCCCTTATGTGTTGCGGTTAAAGGTAAAAAAAAAGGTTTGAAACACATTATTTTACTTTTATTTTGACTTATCTTTATTATTTCGTATTTTTATTGTTGTTCAAATACAGTTTTCTCCATTTCTCCCAAAAATGTGTTAAAGGAATATTTTTACTTCTTTTTAATTTCATATCTATAGTCTAAAATCATTTGAAATTATCCCAAGCAGGTCATTACCTTTTATTCATCAGAACACAGATGGTACTTTGATGAATCTTATGGATTTTTGAATTTTAATTTCTAAACTTCTGTTAATATATTAGCAATGAGGACAATCAAAGTAAAAAAAAAAAGGCCTAATTCTCCCTTTCAACTCATGTATTTCTTGAGCCTTTGTTGTATGTTAAGCAAGAAATGAAGCACTTTGACATATTGGGTAGCAAAGCTATAAAGACAAGTTAATCCTGAACCAGATTTTTTACTCGTCTACAGAGTAGGCAGTGGAATAGCTTCTGATAATATAAATCCATATAAAATCAATTTTACTCTATCAGCAACTATTCTTATTTAATTAATTGTCATGATTGTGATCAACATAAGACATGACAGATAGCCTTGTTTACTGAAACATCTTTGGCCTTTAATTCATTAGCTGCCTCCAATCAATTTTTGGAATTAAAGAGCAGCTATGCTCAATAGCTTTATTATCTACAGGAGCCTTAGAATCCTTAAGTAAGGGCTAAAGGTCCAATAACTTTATTAAAAAGAGCTATTATATTGTTAATTACAGTGTAGGAAAAAGATTCAGTAATAGGCTTGCTGTATTGGCGTCTTTAAACCCACTAGTCTCTTTGAGAGTGATAAAGTTACTAACAGTGATTTCTATTAATGACCTACCCCACACCCAAGTTTTGGTAAAGTATCCCTAGGATAATGTCCTCTCTCAACCTTGTAGCATCACCCTGCCTATTCTAATATAAATCTGTGATGATATTTTTGTTCCTTGGCTCATAACATTGTTCTTCAATGTACTTAAGTCTGTGGACCTTATATATATATCAACCTGATGAGTTGATTTGATTGTAATAAAGCACATTGAATTTATTATCTCATTGCCCAGACAATCCTGTCATGTCTGAGTAACCAAACTCCTGAATGCCTGGCCAAACTTGAGAAGTTGGGACCATACCCTAGTGGCCCTGTCAGCAAAGTTTGATGAACACCTCTCCAGAATGTTCCAAGACAATAGATATTAATGCTACAGTGTCTTTAATGTTTCTGTGACCTTATAAGAGTAGTGTTATTCTTCTCTGGTCCTAGTTTAAGGGCTCAGCTTCTTGGACAAACTGCCAGATTTCTCCACTTCCTATTTCCTACCATCAGCCTTCACTAAACCTTTTCTTAAATGCTAAGAAACTATAAATCTTTATTGCTCTCATCAGATAAGTCTTCCCTTTAGAGAAGGTCCCTCTTCACTGGAATTCAGAACACTGCAGTGGGATGGGAAAGGAGTCAGCATTAAAACATGCTTGGGTTTTACCCACACTGCAGGAGTGTGTGTGTGTTTGTGTATAGTCCCACACATTTAGAGAAAAATTAATCAGTTTCTAATTCCACCACTGTACCCAGAAAGATTTTAGTGCGATACATATCCCACTACTTGACAAACTTTTTAATGGAACAATGGGCAGAACCACTGATATCTTCCACTCAGTGCATTATTATACACTTTAAAAATATGATTATTCTTTGGACCTGGCTGGTGTAGCTCAGAGGATTGAGCACAGGCTGTGAACCAAAGGATCTCTGGTTCGATTCCCAGTCAGGGCACATGCCTGGGTTGCAGGCCGAGTCCTTAGTTGGGGCCACCTGAGAGGCAACCACACATTGATGTTTTTCTCCCTCCCTTCCCCTCTCTCTAAAATAAATAAATAATGTCTTTTAAAAATATGATTATTCTTTGAATGAGTCTTAACTCTGAAGCATTAGATACATATGTTTCAATAATGACATTTAATCATTATTTAATATTTTTATGTTTAGAGTTTGAACAATGGTTCATTGAAGACCTTATTATGGAACTTAGTCTCAAAGATAATTTCAATAAATTTTAAAGTTAGAGTATAGATTGAATACAAATCAATTTAAATAAACACATTTTTTAAAAGAACTGAGGAATATCTATAAGATTCCATTAAATGCATATGGCATTATTCCTAGGTTTATGGATACTGTCTTAATTAAATAAGTCCTGGGAGAAAATAATTAGTGATTTAAAAAAATTTAACTATAAGTTGGTACCACTGAAAACATCAAGATTTATGTATTCCAATGGTTTGTGTGTGTGGTATTTGAGTGTGGGTGTGTGCATATGTATCATTACTGCTTTGTCTATTTCACTATCTAAATCATTATCCTTTTTTATTGCTTCCTTTGAGAATCTCACCTTAATTCAGCATAACCTAATCACTCAGAATTTTGCTTTTCTAGTTTTCAAATATTCCCAATGCCTTTTATTTTGGTAAGGGTTTTGATTAAAAACAAAAAACAAAAAACGAACGTACACTAAAAACAGTACTCTCTCCCAATACTGCTCAACCTACCATAATTTTCATGCTTCAGATAACAGGGCTAGGGAATTGGCTTCTCAGGAATTCACTTCTGTGATGGGCCAGGGCCTACAGGCATTTTTTCTATTACTGTGCACTGACTATAAAATTTAATTGTCCCTGCACTTTCTTGTTTTAGCTGGCAAGGGATATGAAAATTCCAAGTAGATTAACATGTAAACTGAAACTATTTATTACCTTTTAACCAGTTTAAATATTTTTACTTTAATTTGGCTACCCAACATTTCAGTGTTTCTTCTTACTATATGCCTGCCTTGTTTTCTTCACTAACACCTTATCATTTAAAGCTACATTATACATTTTGCAATCTTGCTGGCTTGTTTATTTTGGGACATCTCTGTATATGCACTCACTATTGCCTATGTTTATTAGAATAACAACCACAGAGCACAATGGGAGTTGACTTTCTAAAATAATTTACTCTCTTACTGTCTTAAGAATGATTTTGAAATAATTTTTTTTGAAAATTAACTTTGAGTAAATATTATGTAGAAAAATGAATTCTTAAAAGACTTTATTCTAGGCACTGGCTTGTGTAGCTCAGTGGATTGAGCACGGGCCTGCAAACAAAAGGATCGTGGTTCGATTCCCAGTCAGGGCACATGCCTGGGTTGCAGGCCAGTTCCCAGCAGGGGACACACAAGAGGCAACCATACATTGATATTTCTCTCCCTCTCTTCTTCCCTTCCCCTGTAAATATAAATAAATAAAATCTATTTTTTAAAAAAGAACCAACTTAAAAATAAAGACCTTATTCTACATGCTACTTAAATGAGAACATTTTCTGAAATTCAAACATACCAAGCTCCTTTTGCTCAGTGATGAAGTACTTGCACAAAGTTCCCCAAGTCTATTTTGGTGTACAAATGAAGGAAATAATTTGACATTAAATTGTTTTCTCTTTAAATTACTGCACTTAAAAAGTCATTCAAGTTGTAGACACTCAAGAAGAAGTCAGCTTTAGGATCACATTATTGAATCACAGTAACAGAAATTTGAATCATGTTTATTTTTTTAATTTATGGATTCAGGTTCTCCTAAATTCTCATTATTGAGCTACTGAACTCTTGATATAAATTGTTAGGAAAATCCAAATCATCATTCCTGGCACTAAAGTGCCAAAAAAATAATGTGCTATTATGAAATCACAAATAGTCAGCTGTTTATGTATTTTGGTAAACAAGGTACTTTGAAAATTATCCCACTAGCACTGTCTTCAGACACTAGACACAAACTAGAGGAATTATACTGAGGTATACTTTGTGGTAGTTCTGTTGCCTCTCTATTATTCCAGACAACTAGCTATGCTTTGAGGATGGGTATGCAGAAATTATGCTTTTCACCAAGTAGCAGTTACCATAGGAGATCAAAAACCACCTATGTATGGAGCATATAACATATAGTGATGATAAACTAGCATGGTTTTTAGTACTCTAAATTTGTGGACTTAGGTATTTGATCAAAGTTATATTTTTTTTCATTTTTTACCTATAACATTAAGTTCCTACATGTGGACTTACCACTATTATATTAATTTTCAATTTTACAGAAATAGAAATATAAAAAACAAATTTTAGCACCTAAAATTTTCTGTTATTACACTTTTAATAACTGAAGGGAAATTTTTTATGGTTTAATCTGGGGTTGGGAAATTATTCAATATTGTCTGATGGTCACACTGTTGGCCAGATAATAATTTTGATAAATCAACCAACCTGTTCTTTGAGGTAGAATTTGATGTCTACATTAAACTGTTCAAACAACAATAGCAACAACAAACTAATTTTACAGTACATGTGTATAGGCATTCAGTCCTGTATTCAGGCTTGCAAGTGTATGATTTGCTGGATTTTACAAGTGATTGTCCATCTTTGGGAGTTCTGAGTGAAATAAAATATCTGAGGTTTTCTTTCTTCTTATAGGGAGAAAAACAGCTTAACATGCAGTGAAAAGAATCCATTTGTTCTCTACTGTGGGCTAAACTGTCATGGAGCAATATGAAAATTGGTGGCTTTTCCCTCTTTACCACTGTAGTTTTTTCCAGTCATGTAGGCCTTAGTTTGGTTTATATGATAGTCCTTATTATTTCCATTTCATAATTTAATCTTTAGTTCTTTATACAACTTTGAAAATTACTATATGATTTGTTGCTATATTTATTTTTTCTGAAAAATCTCATTCAGGAGCAATTCTTTTCAGAGTTGCTTGAAATCTAACTCAATACAGATTTCTTCACTTTATGTTATAAAAATTTGAATACAGATACTGTCCAAACTGTCCAATGAAAAATGTTTGAATTCACAGTAACAAAAATTACAAAGTTTGTGCAAAAGATATTGTACACCTCTGGAGTACATAGAGCTTGCTGTAGTTCATTTTATACATTAAACTCGATTTCTCATTAGAACTGTTCTGTGGTACATTAAAAGTATCTGATTTAATTTTTCCCTATCATACAACTGCATGATCATTTAATCTCATGAATTTTAAGATGCAAATTGTATATTTATGATATTTGTAAATGTTGTAATACATCATTGTAACCTTTTAAATACCATATTTGCTTTAGAGCTCTTCAAGTTTTCCAAGGGTCATAAAGTAAGCCCGGCTGTGGCGATTGTGCAGGATAGAAGTAAATAACAGCTTTAAAAAGAAAGACACCATCAGTAATGTTTAGTATATTGTAAACTGGTAGTTTATGTATACAACTGTAATTTAAATTTATCTGCATCAACCAATTAAAATATTAAGCCTACTGTTTTTCAGAGTAGTATTTTCTTAAATTAAAAATAAATTTTAAAATAATATATAGTTTAAATTATATATTAAAACAACCTTTTACCAAATTATATATAATGACACTTCACATGATTTAAATAAAATTAGGTTTCATGGGTGGCATTTATCTGCTAAAGTTTTTGGTTAGTTTGGGTTAACAATTCTTCTTTGCTTAAAAAAATCTACTTTTACTCAACTTACTTTTCATTTTTATGATATAAGGAAATAATTAAGTTATTTTGATGTGGTTCACCATTGTTCCTAGTGTTCATGACATTTTCTACTTGGTGCAATTTTAATTTTCTCTATCAGTGCAACATACTGGCATAGTAGATTGATATTATGAGCTAAACTGATTCATTTAGAGAGAAACATGTTGTGCAAATATGGTCTGTGCCATAAGGATAATTAGAACAGAACATGAGGCTTTTTGTTAGTATTAAGTCTTTGACTATCCACAATGGATAACCTTAGAAGATTTTGTGACAACAGTGTTGTTGATGATGATAACACCAGCTAACCTTGACTTGACACATTTAATGTGCTAGGCAATCTATGAGATTCTCACTATGTATATATTATATATTATCACTAATTTTCAAAATTGTTCCAAAAGTAATTATTAATTTCTCATTATGAAGATGAACAAACTAAGGTCTTCCAAAATTAATCAAAATTCCAGGTTCTTACATGTAGTCAGGAGGCAGAGCCAGGACTGCATCTTAGGTCTATTTGACTTCAAATGCTGCTGGTTCTTGCCATTATATCCCTTTATATAAGTACTTTTCCTTGATGCATAGTGCTTTATCATTGTTGTTTTGATATAAAGTGGAATCCTCTGCAATCTCTTCTAAATGTGATTGTTTCCTAGTCCTATTGAGATTATTTTTTCTCATTATTTCTCATAATATGTAGAACTGTAATGATTTTATTCAATGCATTTTTCCATCTAAACTATCTTGAATTGGTTGTTAAAACTGATCACATTACACAAATAATTGCTGTATCTCAATTTTATTTTTCTTCCTGTAAAATGCACATAATGATATCCATGTGTAAAGATTAAATATAGCTGTAAAAGTAGTTAGTACAAACTCTAGTACATAATTAGGTGTTCAGCAAACATAAGTATTTTTTCTTCTATTACTGGATTATGTTGAAAACTGTAAAATTCAGGTTTAGTTAAGCATTCTGTTTCAAAATACATTAATATGCACATGACAAGAACTATGTGTTAAAGACAATAAAGGATTTTGCACCAAACAAAATAATGACTAAGCTTTGCTTAGGACATAATTAGAATTTTTTAAAATGTTAATTGTTGTTCAAGTACAGTTTTCTGTCTTTTACTCCTATCCCAGTCCACCCCCTGCAGTGTTCCCCGCCTCCCTGTCATTTCCACACCCCTTAGTTTTTGTGCATGTATCCTTTATATTTGTTCCTGTAATCCCTTCCCTTTTTCCTCTGAAATTCCCTCCCCTCTTCCCTCTGGTTACTATCAGCCTGTTTTCTATTTCAATGTCTTTGGTTATGTTTTGCTTCCTTCTTTGTTTTGTTGCTTAGGTTCCTATTAAAGGTGAGATCATATTGTATTTGTCTTTCACCACCTGACTTATTTCAAATTTTTAACAATTTTGAAAATTGTTTCTTTTGGAAATCAAATTTCATCATTTACCAAGTAAATGTTTCTATTGCTAAATGCAAAATTGTTTTTTCTTAATCAATAGTAGGCAGATTTGGGAAATATAGCATAAATATATTTATGGTCAGAAGGAAAGGGATATAAATTTCTTCACTTAATTTTCATTGCTTGCTTTATTTTTTCTAACTGGAGGATGTGAGTTATACCTTGTCACCTCAGGTACACAGAAATCTCAGCTTCTTAATTGACCTGTGCTCCAATTCATTTTCCAGGAGCCTTGATTGCAAAGAGTGGACTTCAATGACCTTTTGGCTCCATCCTGTGGTTCGCTGTGTACATGCATAAGCTACATTTAAAAAATTAAAAATCAGAAAAACAGAAAATATTTCTATCAGTGATAGAGTATTATAACTGAAGTCATCATTTGATCATTAAGAAGCTGATTTTTACAGTTTAGGAAAACACATATTTTTCCTTTTTCTATATTCAGTCATTTGGCCATTATGCTGTTCAGCAGTGGTGTTAAAGCTAGCTATTTGTTCTCAGCATTGTGATTAACACCAAATAACCAGATATCAATTAATTTTGGGATTCATATTCTCCCATACTACAGAAAAAGCTAAGGGTTAATTCTACCCTGTTGGTAGAAAGTCAAATTTACCCACAGCCATCCTTTATTTTACAGTCTAGTTAAGTTGTAGCATTTCAAAAGGGTTTGTAATTGTGTTCAAGTAACATACATGGAAAACTGACTAACTTTTAAAAATTAAAACTATTAAAAAGACTTGGCTCAAATAATGACTTTAGCAACTCTAATGCAATTCAGTGAATTATTATGTTATAAAGAAATCTAGCTGATTCGATGCTGTTAACACTTTCTCTTGCTCAGGAAATTTTTATAATACTTCAACTTTCATACCCTGTTTTATATTACTTGGTGACAGTAAAAATTATGCTAATTGCTTTAAAGCAGAAAACTTAATTATATAAATATCCATACAGTGAGCTGGTGCTATAAGGTATTTTTGACACAGAAGGCAGTATTATTGTTAAATGTTTAACTTCCAAGTTGATATGCTTTATGTACTTTATGGAGAAGCAAATTTCCATAAATAAATACAATCCTGTATTTAAAATAATACCAAAATTTTGAGTCAAGTTAAAATAGTCTAAAAATCACTTAAACAAGGTACCTTCATTCCAATATTAACACAATGAAAGTTAGAATTCAATTCATTACTTTTTTTCTATTATGAAGGCAATAAACTCAACATTGATATACTTACAATATCATTCAAATTTTTTCCTCATCTTTCTCAATGGTTCTAGGATGCATTAATTTAAACCAAAATGTATCTGGCCTATATATGTGTACATTAAATATTCATTAAAGGCTCATGAAAAATTATTAAACTTATATGAAAGTTAATTTTCATAGGCAGTGTGAACCATTTTGAATCCCTCAACTAAAACTTGACAAGAATTTATTTATTGTTCCTTTTTATATTATAATTCAAAATATTCCTGCAAATGAAATCAATGTAAAATTATAATTCAATTACAATCATTTTATTGAGACAATTATATCTTAAAGGAAGATTTTATAAGTCCAATTTAGGATTAGAATTAAAATCACTCCAATTATAAGGGAAGTAAAATGAATCCATAGTCTGAGTGATGACTACAAGTATTAGATTCAGTCTCTCTGGATTTGAATTTTTCACCTATGTGAATATGTCATTAAAATTGAATTTTTGTCAAGAACCACAAAGAGCATACATTTCTAAACTTCATGCACAGGCTACTTGTTGAGTCAAGTACACAGTTCATATGGCATTACATAATTTCCAACTTAATTTTGAAACACACTAACCTACAACTTAACCTAGCTACTGAGCTGGCCTTTTTATAAGGTGGAATCAAATGATTTGGGTGGGAATGCTTAGTGGTGTTTGCTGTGATTGTTAAGCTTCTATATATATTTTGAATATCTAGATGACTGACAGTTTTATTGAACACATTAATATATTTCAAGAAAATGTAAAAGATTGGGGAACTCTGGATCTAGATTAGTTTTAATAACAAACATTTTTTTAGACAGAAAAAATGAGTAATAGATTTCCTTAATATCAGTGTTATACTGTAGTCTTTATTATACTCTCTGAACACCCTTAATACACAAAGCAAAATATCAAGTTCTGATGGTGCTATAATTTATTTTACACATAAAAAGATAGTTTTCAGATTCTAACAACCAAAGTATCTTTTCTGTTTTAGGTCAGAAGTTGTGTGCAGGCCTAAGGTCTGGAATGTTGCCAGTTTGATTCCCAGTCAGGACACATGTCTGGATTGCGGGCCAGGTCCCCAGTTAGGGGCATGCAAGAGGCAACCTATTGAAGTTTCTCTCACACATCGATGTTTCTCTACCTCTCTTTGTCTTTCCTCCTCTCTAAATAAATGAATGAATGAATGAATGAATGAATGAATGAATGAATGAATAAAATTAAGTTGTCCTAAAGCAAGAGATATACCAGATGCCATTTTAAGATTCCTTGCATTCCCATGATTGTCTAGTGGGCTTGTTTTTCTAGGAGTGTGCTCAGTTTTGCATTTAAACTGAACTTTCTTATGCCAATTTATGATCAATAAATTAATCAAAAGGTACCACTACAATGGTTAGATCTTGATTCATTCTTTTCCATTTCTTTTGTCCCAGATCTATTGCTTACTTTGTAAGCATTTACCTTCAGTCACTTAAAATGGTTTTAAATCCTTTGAGCTTTTACTTGTTTGAAGTAAATTAGAGTAGGTTTTCAGTTCAATCCTTAACACTATGTATGTAAAATGAAAGGATTCTACAAATGCAATGCAAAGTGCCATCATCCCATAATGAGAAAAAAATGTCCACTTAAAAGCAATTCTTTTAAACTTGTCCTTATATCCCCATGAGGATCACATTTAGGCTTTTAATGGAGGTTTCAGAAGCTTCTGGCTTCTCTATTGAAAAACTATCTCTCTCTTTCTTTCTTCATTCTTTCTTTATTTGCTTTATTAAACTCCTTCTCCTTCCAGGAATATTTATCCTACATCAAACCATCTTACTCTCTAATATTTTTGCTGTTTATATGAATTCTGTTCTTGATCTAGAATCACCTCTGTAGTCACCAAGCCTCAGAGATATATTCAAGAATCTCAAGTTATTCAAATTCCCCATATCTGCAATCTTGCATTGCTAAGGAAGATGAGGATGAAAAGGCAATGTTCTTTATTTTGCTATGTGGGTGGGACTTAATAGGCATTGTAGTCAGTCATATTTATCACTTTTGTAAATGAAGGATGATAAAATCTTAGTGACAACCAATATGTCATATATTAAGCTTGTATTTAATTCTTCATAAGACTACTACTCACTAAACAGAACTCTAATGGCTGTATGAAATAGAAACCTTTTGCTCTTATTTTATGACTATTTGTCATTCTTCTAAGAAAGAGGTAAACCTCATAATCAATGTGATGGAATGAAGCATTTTTAATATCTGTGTAAAATCTACAAGCAATGGGAGTTAAAATAAAATTATACAGTATTGTGAAAAAGAATTCATTTCCTATTTTAATTATGTAATTACTGTAAATGAACAAGTAAGCCAAAATCAGTCTCTCTGTGGTGGCTGTGAGGATTCATTAAGCATAGAATAAACACATATCCCATTACTAGGCAAATAACTATGCAGTATCACAAATTAGCTCTATATGCTTTGAGAACATGTTATATTTCAGGAAATGGAAGTTTTTATGGGATCATGTGAAAAAGGAAAATTTTTATACATACCTGCTGAAGATGGTATGTCTTTCCAAACTTCAAGGATGTTCTTCAAGAGGTGTTCATTTGTTTTTGTAGAAAGGGCTTCAACATTGAAGGTGAGCATCATGCCATTTCCCAAGGAATCAGGTAAAATGATGATATTCTGTGGTATAATGATTTCCATGGGCTGGAATTATATGTTCAAAATTTAATCACTACTACTTTAATTGATACAGAATGATTGATCAATAAAAACCAAAAGGGGATTCAAAATGCAGGAAATAACAAAAATTGTATCTTAATATTAAACACTATTCTATCTCAAAAGTTAGAAAGGAGGTTTCCTTTGTCATAAAGTCATTATTTAATATTCTCCTTTACATTTTGGAGAAATCTTTGAACAGAGTAAAGACATATTTCCAATACACATAAATTCACAGAAATTTCACAAACTATTATGTATAATGAGAGGAATCATTACTTGTTACAGAGTTGGATTTCAACACTAATAAATACTTCAGTAGTGAATATGTGAATCAAGTAGCGAATGCACAATCACTGGTTATTTGCCAATTCATTCAAATCAGAAATAGAAAATTAACTTAAAAATAACTTGAGCTTAACATGTTTACAAGGGAAAACTATAGTATTCTTCAGTGCTTGAAATATAAGTCATCCTCCCTTCACAAAAATATAAGACTTTTAATCCAATTTATAAAATATTAAAATACCTTCAATACACAAATTCAGAGATATATTAGATGCCATAATAACAAATACTAAAACATATCTAAGAATTTCTAAATTTCATGATGCATAAAACTATGCAACAGAATTTGCTTAAAGTATAGATATTGTCATGTTGTAGTATTTCCCTGAGAAATGAATAATTACAATCCTCTCTCATGTCTCCAAATTAGCAAGTTACAGGGGGAAAGAGTAGAAACTATACTTGCCAAATCCAGTGTACTCAGGCCAAGGGCTTGAGGCCATGTCTCAGCAACAACAATTCTTAAAACTAAAATAGGAATCCAGAGGTGAAAAGCAATTTTTATGTGTTCTCTGTGTACTTGCATGAGCAATTTAATCAGAAAAAGGATGAAGGAAGAGAAAAAAAAGAAAGTGCAGGAAAGAAGGTTGCCTCAAAAAATCTTTTAAAGATAAAGATGGACTACTATAAATCCAGACAGTTTGAGAGGTTAACTCTCTTGCTTCTCATGTAGTTCCTGAAGTAACCAGATATTCTATAATACACATGATTCCTTGTAGCATTACAGCTTTTGTCATCTACCACTCTTTAAAAAGATATTTTTAGTACATGCAGTTTCAGAAAACACTGTCCCTTATATTAGAGTCCTTTTTCAATTAGTAGGTCAGGACACTAGGGCATTTAACTGAAAATACCATTTTTAAATATACTTCAGGTCTTTTAACTAGGTTAGAAATTTTTAAAAAATCATCTTCTCTCCTTGCTTCCACAATAATTACTTGATTGCTGAAAAATTAAACAATTCTCCTTGCCTAATATGTTATTGGAAAACAGGGTTTAATCTCCTTCAACACCTGTTTCTTTTTCAAATTTAGATAATTTATTCTGTTGTTTCATCAAAACAGAAAATGGAAAATGGAATGTGAAAAATATACTATTTAGCCTCATTACCATAATCATACTTCTGTTTTGAAAAAATGTTAGAAATTACAATCAAGAAGGATTTGTTGCATTCATAAAGAATCACAAATCATAAAGAACTATGCATTAGTGCAAGATTTTGAAATTTAAAATTAAAGATTTACAACTCTTGAGGTTTTCCCAATAATACTCTATTGCAAATCTACTTTCAGCTAAATTAAGAGTTTCACAATAAATGGTAGGGATTTTTTTTTATTGTTACTGTTCAAGTACAGTTGTCTCCATTTTCTCCTCACCACTGCCTGAGCCCCACCCATCCCTACTTCCCACCCTCAATCCTACCCGTTTTAACTTTGTCCATGTGTCTTTTATACATGTTCCTTAACCAACCTTCCCTGTTTTCCCCTTTTATATCCCTCCCATCTGATTACTGTCACTCTGTACTTTATTTAAAATTATTTTATTGTTATTCAATTACAGTTGTCTGCACTTATCCCACACCACTCCTCCCATGCCAGCCACTCCCACCTCCTTCCCTTGCTTCCATCTGCCATGGTTTTGTCCATGTGCTCTTTAGTGTTGTTCCTGAAAACCTTTCCCCACTTCCCTTATTATCCCCTCCCACCTCCCCTCTGGTTACTGTGAGATTGCTCTAAATTTCAACGTCTCTGTTTATATTTTCCTTGCTTGTTTGTTTTGTTGATTAGGTTCCACTTAAAGGTGAGACCATATGGCCTTTGTCCCTCATGGCCTGGCTTATTTAACTTAGAATAATGCTCTCCAGCTACATCCATGCTGTCACAAAGGGTAGGATTTCCTTCTTTCTCTCTGCTGGGTAGTATTCCATTGTGTAGATGTACCATGCTGTTTTGATCCACTCATTCACTGATGGGCACTTAGGTTGCCTGAAGCACTTGATTCTTGTAAATTGTGCTATGAACATTGGGGTGCATAGGCTCTTTTAGATTGGTGTTTCAAGGGTTTTAGGATATAATCCTAGCAGTGAAATTGCTGGGACAAAAGGCAGTTTTATTTTTAGTTTTCTGAGGAAATTCCATATTATTTTTCACAATGGCTACATCAGTCTGCATTCCCACCAACAGTGCTCTTGGGTGCCCTTTTCTCCACATCCTCTCCAACACTTGTTGATTTATGAAGGCCATTCTGACCTGTGTGAAGTAGTATCTCAATGTGGTTTTAATTTGTATCTCACTGATGGCTAGTGATGCTGACCATCTGTTCATAAGTCTCTGGGCTCTTTGCATGTCCTCCTCAGAGAAGTGTCTGTTCAAGTCCTTTGTCTATTTTTTAATTGGTTTTTTTTTTTTTGCTTCCTGGAGTGGAGTTGAGTTCATTATATATTGTGGAGATTAAAGCCTTGTCTGAGGTATCATTGACAAATGTGTGTTCCCACATAGTTGGTTCTGTTTTCATTTTAATGCTGTTTTCTTTAACCATGCAGAAGCTTTTTGATTTGTTAAGATTCCATTTGATTATTATTTATGTCCCTTGCTCTAGGGACATATTGGTGAAAATATTGCTGTGTGGAATATCTGAGATTTTCCTGCCAATGTTTTCTTCTAGGACTTTTATGTTGTCGCAGCTCATATTTAAGTCTTTTACGCACCCTGAGTTTATTTTTGTGTATGGTGTAAGTTGGTACTTGAGTTTCAGTTTTTTTTCATGTAACTGTCCATATCTCTCAACACAATTTATCGAAGAGGCTATTTTTACACCATTTTTGCTGCTGTCCTCTTTGTCAAATATTAACTTACCATAGAGATTTGGGTTTACTCCTAGTTTCTCTGTTCTGTTCCATTGGTCTATGTGTCTGTTCTTATGCCAGTACCAGGTTGCTGTGATTACAGTGGACTTGAAATACAGTTTGATATCAGGTATTGTGGGTCCTCCTACTTTGTTCTTCCTTCTCAAAACTGCTGCAGCTATTTGGGGTCATTTATGGTTCCATATACATTTCTGAAATGTTTGTTCTATATCTGTGAAATATGATATTGGTACTTTAATAAGGATTGCATTGTATCTGTAAATTTCTTCAGGCAGTATGGGTGTTTTGATGAAGTTAATTCTTCCAATCCATGAGCATGGTACATGCTTCCATTGGTTGGTATCTTCCTTAATTTGTTTCTTCAGTGTTGTGTAGTTTTCTGAGTACAGGTCTTTACTTCCTTGTTAAGTTTATTCCTACATACTTTATTTTTCTTGTTTCTATATCAAATGGGATTTTTTTTCTGATTTCTCTTTCTGGTATTTCATTGTTGGTGTAAAGAAATGTCTGTGATTTATGAATATTGACCTTGGATCCCAGTGTTTTGCCAAATTCACTTATTAGGTTTAGTGGTTTTTTGGTGGAGTCCAGAGGATTTTCTATGTACACTATCATGTCATCTGCAAAAAATGATAGTTTTGCTTCCTCCTTTCCCATTTGGATGCCTTTTATTTATTTTTCCTGTCTGATCACTGTGGCTAGGCCTTCCAATACTATGTCAAATAGCAGTGGTGAAAGCGGATATCCTTGTCTTGTTCCTGATCTTAATGGGAAAGCTCTAAGTTTTTTTCCTACTGAGTATGATGTTGGCTGTAGGTCTTTATTGATCTTTATTATGTTGAAGAATACATGATCTTTATTATGTTGAAGAATGCTCCCTCTTCCCATTTTGCTTAGTGTTTTTATCATAAGTGGGTGCTGTACCATATCAAATGATTTTTCTGCATCTATTGATATGATCATATGATTTTTGTCTTTACTTTTATGTGATCTATCATGTTTATTGATTTGTGAATATCGTACCATCCTTATATCCATGGGATTCATCCCACTTGATCATGGCTTATGATCTTTTTAATGTATTGCTGGATGCAATTTGTTAATATTTTATTGAGGATTTTAGTGTCTATGTTCATCAATGATATTGGCTGGAAGTTTTCTTTCTTTGTTTTGTCTTTATCTGGTTTTGGGATTAGGATGATGCTGGCTTCATAAAAAGACTTTGGGAGTCCTCTCTCTTCTTGAACATTTTGGAATAATCTGTGAAGGATGGGGGTTAGCTCTTCCTTAAATGCTTTGTAAAATTCTCTTATGAAACCATCTGGTCCAGGGCTTTTGTGTGTCAGAATCTTTTTGATTACTGCTTCAATTTCATCATCTGTTATGGTCTGTTTAGGCTTCCTGTTTCTGCTTCATTCGGTTTTGGAAGATTATATTTTTCTAGAAATTTGTCCATTTCACCTAGGTTTTCAAATTTCTTGGCATATAGTCCTCTGTAGTAATTTCTTACTATCCTTTGTATTTCTGTGGTATCAGTTGTAATCTCTCCTTTTTCATTCCTGATTGTGTTTATTTGCGTCTTCTCCATTTTTTTTCTTTATGAGTCTGACAAGCTTAAAGGCTTGGCAATTTAGTTTATCTTTTCAAAGGGCCAGCTCCTGTATTTATTGGTCCTTAAAATTGTGCTTCTAGTCTCTATGTCATTTAATTCTGCTCTGATCTTGGTTATTTCCTTCTTTCTACTTGCTCTGGGCTATCTTTGTTGCTGTTCCTCGAGTTCTTGTAGGTGTAGGATTAGGTTGTTTATTTGAAATATTTCTATCATTTTTAGGTAGGCTTGTATCATTATGAACTTCCCTCTCAAGACTGCCTTCACTGTGTCCAAATAGTTTTGGAATATTGTGAGTTCATTTTCATTTGTTTCCAGAGCCTTTTTGATTCCTCCCATGATTTCATTACTAACCAATTTATTGTTTAATAGCTTGCTATTCAATCTTCATTAATTTGAGTATTTTTGAATTTTTTCCTTGATGTTAGTTTCTAGTTTCAAGCCCTTGTGCTCTGAGAAAGTACTTGACATCATTTCAATTTTCCTGAATTTATTGAAGCATGTCTTATGGTCTAGCTTTGAAAATGCTCCATGTGCATTTGAAAAGAATGTGTAGTTTTCTTCTTTGGAATGAAAGGTTTTATGTATATCAGTTAAGTCCATTTGATCTAGTGGGTCATTCATTGCCACTATATCCTCATTGATATTTTGCTTGGAAGTTCCATCTATTTTTGACAGTGTGGTATTAAAATCCCCTAGTATCAATGTGTTGTTTCTATATCTTTCTTGAAGTCCTGCAAGATTTTCCTTTTATATTTTGGTGCTCCTATATTGGGTGGATATATATTTATAATGTTTATGTGTTCTTGATTGATTCTTTCCTTGAATTTTATGAAATGTTGTGTTTCTTTTCATGACCTTTGACTTGAAGTCTATTTTGTCTGATACAAGTATTGCTACCCAGGTCTCCCTCTCTCTCTCTCTTTTTTTTTTTGGCCATTTGCTTTTAATATTTTTCCAACCCTTCACTTTCAGTCTGTATAGGTCTTTTGTTCTGAGGTGGGTCTTTTGTAGGCAGCATATGTGCAGGTTATATTTTCTTATCCATTCAACTACCCTATGTCTTTAGTTTGGATGTTTTAAACCATTTACAGTTAAGGTAATTATTGATAGGTACTTATTCATTGTCATATTTTCCCCTTTGTGCCTTTGCTCCTCTCTCTCTCTCTCTCAATCTTTTTTCTTCATCTTCTTAAAGCAGTCCCTTTAGCACATGTTGCAATGCTGGTTTGGTGAAGGTGTATTCTTTTAGCCTTCTTTTGTCTGGGAAACTCTTTATTTCACCTTCATTTTTAAATGAGAGACTTTCTGAATAGGTAGTCTTGGCTGCAAGCCTGTGGCTTTCATTACTTAGAATTATTTCTTGCCATTCTCTTCTTGCTTGTTGTGTTTCTATTTAAAAGTCAGTTGCTAGCCTTATCAGAGCTCCCTTTTATGTTACTTCCTTGTTCTCCCTTGTTGCCTTTAAAATTCTCTCTTTGTTTTTGAACTTGTGTGGCTTTTTCTTTCATGAAATCAGGGAAGTTTTCTATCATTATTTTTTCACACAGGTATTCCATCTCTTGCTCCTCTTTTGGTATGCTTATTATGTAGATATTATTTAATTTCATGTTGTCTTGCATTACACTTAACCACTTTCTGTTCTTTTTGAGTCTTTTTCCTTTTCAAGATATTACTAATAATTTTTGTCTACCTTGCCCTTTAGCTCACTGATTTAATCCTGTTTTGTTTAGCTTGCTTTTGATTCCTTCTGCTGTGTTCTTTACTCAGAAATTATGTTCCTCATTTCCTCCTACTCTTTTTTATAGTTTCTATGTCATTTTCTATGGTGATGTAGTTTTCATTACGTTCCTTGTAGCTTCATTGTACTTTTTGGTAATCCTCACTGAGCTCATTGAGCTTCCTTATTATCATTGTTTTGAACTGAATATGTAATACTTTACTTGCCTCTATTTCATTTATCACAGCCCTTCCTTTTAAATATAATTTTCATTAGGACAAATATCATTGCCACCAACAAAGTTGAGACACAGCAGAATTATATTTTGTATGGTGTGTGTGTGAGGGATATTATATTGTGTTCCAGAAATTTATAAAAAGTATATATACAGTATTTTACAACTTCCCATTTATTGGATGTGTTGTATTTTCATTATTTATAATTATTTAAGTGTTGAGGAGAATTAGCTTTTTAAATGTGGAATCTTTGATCTGCATATCTCAGTGTAATTGATACTATTATAGGACATTTTATGATAATTTTATGTATGTCACATTTAAAATACTACAATATGGATGAAGGGATATATATGTATATATCTATCACATATATATCACACACACAGACACACACACATAAAATGCTGCAATACTGGTGGTGTATTTTTAAAGAATTGATTGATGCATTAGGAGGACTAAAATAAAGAATGCAAACTCATATGTTTACAGTGCCAGTTTTTGTAAATATGTGAAGATGAATGGATGCAAACTATATAGCACATACCACATCTAAAAGGAAGCAGGCACAAATCAGTTCCAGTTGATAGTGGTTAGACAGTATTGTGGGCCTGATGTTGTCAGATCTTTTCGTTTATCAACAGAAGTCATGATTTTTAAGTGTAAAGACTATTCATTTAAAAACAAACAAAAACAAACAAACAAACAAAAAAAAAACATTGTACCAGATAAACACTATTCATCTGCAGAACAGACTCAGTTGTCTGGAGTATGAAACCATCAGTAACTTTTGTTTTTCCATTAGTACTTTCTGGCACTCCACAGTTACCTTTTAGGTCTCAGTTCCAGGATAGATATTGACAAATATATACTTTTAAAATATTTTATTTATTTACTTTTAGAGAAAGGAGAAGGGAGGGAGAAAGGGAGGGAAACACCAATGTGAGGTTGCATGTTGTGTATCCCCAGCTGGGAACCTGATCTGCAACACAGGTATGTGTCCTTGACTGGGAATCAAACTGTGACCCTTTGGCTCACAGGCTGGCACTCAATTCATTGAGCCACATCAGCCAGGGCAATAAATATATTTTTCATTAACAATTTTGAGTGTTGTGAAAACAAATTGTGATAAATAATAATTTCCAGGAATCTTATGTTATTTGGCAGGATCATATTAAACATAACCTTAGATTCTGCATCAATGATGTGATATCCATCTGCCAAGCTGAAGAAAACCTTTAGTCTTTTTTTCAGAACCAATAGCCAAATCAACTGTCATTGGTGCATGACCAAGTGTTAGACATGACTGTAGATATAAAACCAAATATATCCAAAAGGCCAACAATGAAATTCTAAGGCAAAAACTCCCCTGCCCTTTGCTTAACAAGTTTATAAAACCCAGGTGACTGTCACAAATTACATAATGTATTTGGCAACCTATGTATTGCAACTTTTATTATCTCTGGTAGTACATTAAGAACATAGTTATATTTAAGTATTAAATATTGAGTTTCCCATTGAAGGTCAAATCTCTAATAATAAGAGCGTTGCATGACTCTGCAGTCTGTTTGCTGTCTTTAAATTCCTTGCCTTGAGCTCCAGCAAATGAAGAAGCTCATATGGTCTCTTAAAATGGTTCTTTGGATCAGCTGCCTGTA
Organism: Carollia perspicillata; assembly: GCA_004027735.1. Taxonomy (NCBI): domain Eukaryota; kingdom Metazoa; phylum Chordata; class Mammalia; order Chiroptera; family Phyllostomidae; genus Carollia; species Carollia perspicillata. Next base: position 44,234 of record PVKM010005066.1, read on the forward strand.
TTTTTGCCATTATTCATATATAGGCTTCACAGGACATGTAGTCTCCTTTGGAGTCTGCTGAGAGATTAATGCATAGTATGTATGGCATGAAAAAGGCCATACATGTTAACCTACCACAGACTGGATGCACTCTAGGCTCCTATGACTTGTAGTTCAAGGAAACAAAGAGCTGAGCCACATTCATTACCAAGTTCAGGTGACAATGGAGGACTCGGCATCACAGGATTCACCACACTGTAGTCATGAGGTGAAATTCAAGAACTGGAATGAATGCTTGGATCAGGAACTGTGTATCAGACTAGACAGACTCATGGTATTTACCTTCTTTGCTTTTCAGCTGCATATCAGGCAGCTCTGACCAATCAGCGAAAACTCAAAAACAAACCCACATCCCAATACTAACAGCTAACATAAGCTCCAGCTTAAGGAGATCATATCAGAAATATGATTTTTGTTAGGGAAGACCTGGACTGTTCCTATGGTATTCTATGTTATTGATAAAATATATATTTATTGTGCAAATAGACATTGGGGGCCAGTTAAAAATTTTTACTTATCTTTATTGTGTACATGTGATGTTTTGGCCTACAAAAGATACCATGCAAATAGATCCTGGCCTAAGATACAAAAGTATTTCATACATATCTTGCTGAAGTCTGCTATGATATCTTTTTGTCAGCATTATAAAAAAATTTGTAAGTGGACCAACTTGTTCAAAATTACCTAGAACATTTGCTAAATATGTAGATTCCTTGGACCCACTCTAGACCTAATAATCTTCATGGGGTTGGGTCTGAGATCTAAATATTTAACAAATGCTCCAGATGATTCTAATGTACATCCTAGATTAAGAATCTGTATAATGCTGTTAGTTCATTAATCAGTTCTCATTACTAAGAATAGGTATAAAATGATCCTCTTTATGTAGAATTCTAGAGCTTTAGAAAAAGGCAATACAGGTAAAAAGAATCTCAAGTTTTAATGTAGATTAAAAACTCATCAGCAACTTAACTGTCTGGGTCACCAAATAGTTACCTTAAAATGCTAATCCACAGAGTTCAGTTAAGCCATATACGGATAGAAATAATACTGGTTATCCAAATGAGCCTAACCCCCATTTCTTGAAATGGTTCTAGAGAGAAATGTACTTAGCATTTCAGCTTGGAAGGAATATAGACCCAACTTTTCCTACACAACCCCATCTATTATAGCCCTGGTAATTAAAGGCTTTCTGTTCCTTCATTCCTCAGCCAATGGTTTGCATGCTTTACCATTGCTCCACCTTTCCTTACTGTCCCTTTGCTCTCCTCCCCCCACTAAGATTGAAGAGGTACTTTCTCAGCTTCAAGTCATTGGGGTGGCACTCAAAGCCTATGGTTAGGGCTCTAGAGAAAAAGTCCTCATGTGGACTACAGGAAATGGAAGTGAGGAGCTGGTGGGGAGGACCTCTATAAAAGGGTCAGGGGTTTCCTTCACACTTTCCTTTGTTGTAGTGCTTGTTAATTATCTAAAAAGCATTATATGAGAGTGATTACATAGTATATTCAAATTATCTGTAGAAAATGGTATATATTTCTGCTACTATAATTTAAAACATGTTTCCACATACAATTTTTCAAAAAAAAATCAAAAGGAAAAGTCGACCACTCACTTTAATAGCAATGCTTTCATCAAAGGTCTTTGGTGCCCATGCATAAAGGTGAATTGATGATTTCAAAACCATCGCAATATATGTTGTTTCTGCATGTTGGACTATGATGATAAAATACAAAGAAGTAACAATGCCACAGAGTTTACAAGAACACTCAAGTATTTGTATTTATTATTATGATGATTATAATTATTATCATAATTTTAACAGTTTATTTATTTATTTTTAGACAGAGGGGAAGGGAGGGAGAAGACAGGGAGAGAAATATCAATCTGTGGTTGCCTTTTGCTTGCCCCTTACCAGGGACCTGGCCCACAACCCAAGCAAGTGCCCTGATTTGGAATCAAACCAGTGACCCTGTGGTTCACAGGCTGCCACTCAATCTACTGAGCCACACTAGCCAGGGCTTTATTTATTATTGAAAATGTCAAAACCACATTGTAAGAGCACAAATTATACGTTTTATAAAAGTTATTTTGATACTCTTTGATGCCCTCCCCAAAAGTCAACAAAATTATTGTGTAATTTAATGGAGTGTGACAATTATCCTTCAAGAGCACTCTAAATTATACACTTCAAAGTACAGAATATTGGTCATGGGTGGGTAGACTTAGCATTGTTAAAAGGACAGTGATATCCAAAGCAATCTACAGATTCAATGCAATCTCTCTTGAAGCACCAATAACCTTTTATGCAGAAACAAGACACTAGTTCTAAGATTCACAGAGAATTAGAAGAGGCCCCACATAACCAAAACAATGTTGTAAAAGAAAACCAAAGTTTGAGAACTCATACTTCCCAATTCCAAAACTTACTACAAGCAACACTAATCAAAATAGTGTAGTATTGACATAAACATAGGTGTAGAGATTAATGGACTGTTATTGGGAATATACAAATAAACCCAGACATCTAGGGTTAATAATGTCAAGACGATTCAATAGGAAAGGAATAGTCTTTTCAATAAATGGTACTAAGAAAACTGAATATTCACATACAAAATAATAAAGTTAGATCCCTTATCTTACATCATAGAGGGTGGGGAAAAGTAGGTTTAGAGTTGTTTATATGGAAAATAGTACAATAACTAAGAAATAATAATAGAATGATAAATTCTGTGTTTCAATACTCACAACTGTAAACCTACTTTTGCCCCACACCGTATCTAAAAATGAACTAATAAATCAACCAAAGACCTAACTGTAAGAGGTAAAGTCATAAAGCTCTTAGAAGTAAATATAAGAATAAATCTTCATGGCAATGGGTTTTTATATTTGACACCCATGACATGAGCAATAAAGGAAGAAAACAAGTAAGTTGAATTTCATCAAAATTGAAACTTCTGAGCATTAAAGGACACTATCAAGAAAGTTAATAAAAGAGAACCTATTCAATGGGAAGAAATCTTTGCAAGTCATATACCTAATAAGGGTCTAGTATACAGAATACAAAAAGATTGCTTACAACTCAACAACGAAAATACAATCAACCTTAGGAAGATATAAAAATGACAAGAAAACTCTTAAAATACTTCAAAAGATGCTCAATAATATTGGTCATCAGGGAAACACAAATCAAAACTACAATGATGCAACATTATACACACATGAATGACAGAATCAAAAAACAGACTGCAAGTGTTTACAAGGATGTAAAGAAAATGCAACCTTCATACTTATGGCAATATAAAATGGTACAGCCATTTTGAAAAAACTGGAAGTACTATCCAAGGGAAAAGGAAAACATGCAGTCTTATGTATAAAAACAAGTATGAAAATGTTTATAGCAGAATCATTCAAAGTAGTCAAAAAGTGGAAAGTGCAAATGTATAAACAATGGCTATATAAAAATAGAAAAAAAAGATGGTGATATGTTTGTAATATGCAATAATGTTTAAAAATATAAAAGGAGGTACTGGTTGATGTTGCACAGGCTACAGAATGGATGAACTTTGAAAATATAAGTGATGGAAGTCTTTCACAAAAAGACCACATAATATATTATTTCATTTAAATAAATTATTCAGAAGAGACAAATTTGTAGCAAAAGAAGGTAGTTCAGTGGTTAATGTCTACCTGAGAAATACAGATACCTACCAAGAAAGGGTCCTGATGGCTAACTGGGCTCAAATTGAAAAGCAGAGCCTAGCAGCTATTTCTCAACAAAGACCTCTCACACAAACTGCACTTCAGGGGCAAGCCTACATTGAACCGCCTGCCTGCCCTGTGTTCCTGACATCTGAGCTAGTCCTTATAAAGGAGTCCCTGTAATTGTATTTCAGCCAATAAGACTGAAACTTTTCCTGTCTACTTGGAGCCATGCAGCTATATCCCTATCAGCATTTTCACTAACCAAATAGAATGGCTCCATTTGAGCAATCAGGAGAGTGAGTGTCTTTTGGACCACTCAAACCGCTAAGATTTTGAGTCTTAATTTGCATGAGTATGGACAGATCAGGAACCAGGTGTGGGGACTTCGGTCTGTGTAAGTCAGCTTCACTTTCCCTTTAAGAGTACACTTTCCCTTTCCATTAAAGGCTAAAGACTGCATTTCCCCTGCTGGATCTAAAATACAAAAGACCAGACCAGTGCTCATTTTGGCAGCACATATACTAAAATTGGAACGATACAGAGAACATTAACAGCCCCTGTACAAGACCAGGCCAGAAAAATTGGAGCAGACCAGAGCAGAGCAGATTTGTCCAGTTTGAGAGGAACTTAGCCCAAAGACTACATTGCCCCAGGGTTTCCTTGCTCCAGGGTCTTCTTATAGCCATGTTGTTTCACAGCTGCATTGCTTCATAATTGAACTGTAGCACAACTGTGCTAGCCATGCTGTACCACAATAGAGCTGTTTGCATTGAATAAAGTTTCCTTCTTAACTGCATCCCAAATTGGGTATTCCTGTTGGCATTGAATTAGTGCCAAGGGCCAGTAGTTGACATTATCTAGGACTGTGAGGAAAATAATGTAAATGCAAGAGGGATTGAATGTGAAATGATAATTAATGGCTATGAGCTTTTTTTGGTGGAGTGATGAAAATGAGATCATGGTGATGGTTATATAACTCTATAAACATATTAAAAAACAATGTAATATATACTTTTTAAAACTTTTAATACTTACCCAAAGATATATTTGATTTTTTTAGAGAGGAAGGCAGTGAGGAAGTAAAGGAGGGACACACACACACACACACACACACACACACACACACACACCAATGTGAGAGAAAAACATCAATCAGTTGCCTCCTGCATGTGCCCTGACTGGAGACCAAACCTAAGTATGTGGTCTGACCTGGGATTGAACCTGCAACCTGTGGATGTATGAGGTGATGATCCAGACAACTGAGCCACCCAGCCAGGATGAACTGTAATCCTGTAAGTGGGTGCATTTTATGGTATGTAAATTATGTCAATAGAGCTTTTTTTAAAGTGACAGATAAAGAAAAATATATGCTTATTCTCAGCTAGACCTTCTGGTTCTTATGGGATATGCTGTTCTATCTG
>PVKM010005067.1:0-49365 GCA_004027735.1 Carollia perspicillata
TTCTGCTCCTGCTCCCGCTCCAAGCGAAGCCGCTCCTGCTCCTCTACACAGAGAGAACACAAGGGATGTCACAGCAGGGCCGAGAGCCCTGGGCCCCAGCTTCACCTGTCCTCTGACCATAACCCATCCTCTCACCTTGTCCCAGTCTGGGCTCAGTGACACCTCTGCTCAGACTGAGATGCCACAAATACCCACCCACACCCAGCTAGGCTCTGAGCTAAGTGCTGGAGGCACAGCCATGAACAATTGAAAGAAACCCAGTCCCTGCCTTTGGGAAGCTTAAGGCCTGAAGGGAGGGGGGGAGGGACAAGTAACGGGATGATAATGCAGGTTAGGAAAGCACACATAGGCCTTGGCCGAGTGGGAGCCTTCAGGGAGGATGCTGGAGGTCTAGTCACCTGAAAGTTAAAGGGTGAGGCAGCTGACGAGCGGGGGTCAGGAGTGAAAGGGTGACAGAGGAGGTGGGGCAGATGCCAGTCCATGATGGACAGATGACAGCCTCTGGGCAAGACCTTCAACAGTATTTACCAAGTACCTTCTGGAAGGCAGGCAGTATCTTCACTTCACAGACTGAGATAAATGAGCTCAGAGAGGCAAAATGATTTGTTGAGGGTCACACAGCAGGTCATAGGTGAAATGGGTAGCCCCAGCCTTATCTCCTCGACACGGGGTGGATGCCTGGTACTTACTATGCCACCATGTGCTCACTAGGTGTCTATACACATACCTGGCTCCTCACAAGAGCCCCCCACCACAGGTAGGGCGGGGCGTCGCCTTCAGCTCGCACGTGAGGGAACTAGGCCCAGGACTCGCAGGCTATTTTCCTCAGGGACCACATAAAACATACTGGGTCCTTCTCTGCCCTTTGTCATGCAAGGACTCATCCCCCCACCCCTCACAGACCACCCCCAGCAGCAGCACAAACTAGAAAGGTAGAAGACAGGCAGAAAGGAAGGCCATACGTTTTAATAGAGGCTGAGCCAGGCAATGAGCTTGGGCAACCTTGCACCATTGGTCCAGCATCTCTGCTGAAAAGAAAGCCCTGCAGGAAAGGGAGGCCTTCTCAGCGGCTGGCAGAGAACAGGGGAAGGAAGTGGCCTCTCCTGCTCCAGAGACCCCACTCTACTGCCACCCTGCCCAATTTGGGGGCCCCAACATTCTGCTTCCCTGACTAGAGGGCTGGGCCAGGACCCCGGGGAGCAGCTGCAGCCCCCAGGCCAGGGAGCAGGCTGGTCAGCTTGCCCTCCCTCCTGCCCTGGATTTGCCACACTGCTGACTAACCCAGCTGACAGCATGGACACGCCCTGAACAGGCCACCCCACAAGGGATGGGGCTGAGGGTGAGGTTGCCCAACTGCCCCCCCTCGGCAGGAGGGCATCAATCCCCACCAGTCTGCTGGGCTCAGGGGCCCCAAGAAAACTGGATAACTCAGGGCCCTTTGGCCAATCAACAACTTGAATAAGCCAGGCCTGCTCCTGATCCCTCCCTCCTGCAGAGAGTAGGCAAAGGAGGAAGTAGAGGGGGACGTGTGGCCATGCTCTGAGAGGGGAAGCACTAAGTGGTTTCCCAGCAGCCAGAGCTCGGGGACTGGACAGGTCAGCGCGGGCCTCTTCCCCTCTTCCGTATCTCCCCTGCTCTTCAGGAAGGGGAGCTGCCAGGCCAGAGCAGGCCTACTCCAGTAAGCGGAGTGGGGGTGGGGGGGGGCTGGCTCTCCCAGGCCTTTCCAGCCAGTACAGACTTATGTTACAGCCCCAAAGTAAACCAGCTCCCCACTCCAGCTTCCCATAGAATACACTAGGAAGAAACCTGCTGAGTTCCAGCCATGGAGCCCTTCTCGGGCCCAGCCTTGGAATCCCTAGTCCGCTTCCTCTCCCCCTCAGAGTCTCCCCCCCTCCACCCTCAAGACAAGGCTCTGGAACTCAGAGCCCAACACAGTGCCCACCTCCATTCCTTTGAGCTAGCACCCAAACTTTCATTGCTTGTGGGTCAAGTGTTCCACTCTCCCATAAGCAGGGGGAGGGACAGGGCCCCAAACCCCAAGGACTGGTGCCCTGGGGACTCAGATTGAAGGCAAATCTCATATTCCCATATTTTAAAGCAACTCCAAAGCTCATCCAGGAGATGGCAACCTCCTCACCTACCCTTTTTTTTCCTACGCTTCCTCTCACAGGTGTCAAAAGGACCTAGGTGAAAGGCCAAAGTCTGTCACACCTGGATCAGCATGAAAAACTGGTGGTGAAGAACAGGGATGGCCCGAGTCAGATCCAGCCCACCAAAGCTGCCTGCCTCCTCCCTGGCAGCTCTGACTCAGTCCCAACCCAGCAGCTACCCTCTCCCAGTGCCTTGCAGAGGGGAAGACTAGAAGCGGGGAAAGCAAGCTGGCAGTCCCTCAGGAACATATGGGTTTAGGCTCTTTAAAATAATGGTCTGCTGCACCCATGGGGACACTCCCTTCTAACTCCCACTTATGCATAAACATACTCTGGTACCTTCCCTGGGCTCTGTCCCACCCTGACCCCTAACCCCACCCCAGGGAATTTAGCATGACCCCTCTGGAGTGATCCAGGGACCACAGTGGAGAGTACTGGGGATTGTGCTCCCTTCAGCCATCCCCCATCACTGTGGCCAAGGGGCTCAGCAGGCACAGGGCTGGGGCCTAACACATCCACACCTGGTGGCCCCAAATTTTCAGGGGCATTCTCCCCTTCTGCATGCTAACAGGGAGCTTGGCAGGCACATAAGGCAGCCCAGGGTATGGCTTAGGTCAGAGGCCTGTGGACACTTGGCCAGCTCCCCCTGATCAAGGCAGAAAAGGGTCCCAATGGAGCCACATCCATGACTGCTGGAAATGACCAGAAACTCCGGATGACCACCAGGATGGCCTTGCCCTGCCCTCCCTGCTCTCTCTTATAGGCACAGACAACCTCAGGTTCGCCACGTGAGCAAACCAACTGCTCTAGGTTAAATAGGGGCAGGCACAAGAGGCTGCTCATCAGGCACCTAACCCGGGACACAGCAGTTCCGGTCAGCAGGTTCCCACTCTTCCCCTTCCCAGTCGGAGGACATACCCTCAAGACGGAGGGGGAAAAAAAGAATTCTGGAGATTGAAATCCCATGGCCAGATCTAGCCATCTGTACTCAAGTTCTCAGTGTGCATCTACCTTTCCAGCATCCATCTATCCTTAAGAACCCTGCCCCACCAACAGGCTATGACAGGCCCCAACACAGCTCCCTGCCCCTGGTTCTCACCACCTGGGGGAGAGGGCAGGGCTCTGCGACTTTGTAGGAGAGAACCATTCTCAGGTTCCTTCACTGTGCTGCACATATGATCCCTGTCTTTCTTACTGGTCAGCTGTGGACTTATTTTGGAAAAGGGCAGACACATAAGGTGTCTTCTTCTTTTCCCCATATGGCCGACTAGACTGCAGGTAAAATAAGGGTTAAGTGTTTCCCTAGGACAAGGTTAGGGTCAATCATGTTCACCTCTGGCACAGTGCCTGGTACGCAATGGGCACAAAATAGGTATTCTTGAATTGCTTTGTGCTGATGATGGCAGCAGGTGACTCAGTCTCTCCAAAATCTTGTGCACGCTTCCTCCCCCAGCCACTGGGTGCGCAGTTGTTCTTGGTCACTACCAGCACTATCCACCTCCAGACCCAGCTCTGGACCCCAAAGACAAGGGGGAGGGGCAGTGTGCTGAGGTCTCAGCCCACCTATTTCGAGAAACCCAAGCATCTTGGTCTCACATATTTCGAGCGACTCTTGACCTTGAGAAGCCAGTCGACCCAACTAGGTCAGTGGACCACCGCTGCCCTGCTCTTGGCCTGCTGCTACTCCCCCCACCAGGCCGCAGCGACTGCAGGCACGCGCGCGTGTGCGCGCCCGGGAACACGCACACATAACACACACTACTACCTCCCGCATGACTCATCACTGAAGCAACAATAGGAAGAAAGAAAGGAAAGGAGGGTGAAGCGAAACCTCTACCACAACCAACCTGGCTGAAGGGTTGGGAGGGGGAGGTTTGGACAGGGCAGGAGTCCCCGACACTGTCCGGGCGCGCGCGCACACACACGGACTGATACAGGCCTGAGGCCCTGACAGCAGTCCGGAAAACGGAGGTCTTTACACCAGTCCCTATTTCTGCAGCACCCTGAAGCTGAGGACCATTAACAAGGGCGTATGGGGATAGGAAGCACCCAAAATCTTTCCTCTCACCCCTGTCGAGGGAGCTCCTAAGTTTGCCCCTTCTTAGCTCGGCTCATTTCACAATGTGGTCGAGGATTTTGCCAGGAGGTTCTGGTGAGATCGTTTTGGGGTCAGTGGGAATATGTGAGCTCTAGATATCCTGTTGCTTTGCAATTCGAAGGATTTCCCTCTCCCCACGATCAAAAACAGGAGGTTAAGGCGAGAACCGACAGGTGAGCTCGGCTTCTCTTTCACAGGGCAAAGGCTCGCCCGGAGAGATGCCCAGCACCCAAAGCCTGAGCCCAACCGGGCGCCAGGACCCTGGCCAGCCCCGCCCAGGCCCCGCCCCCGGCTGAGCGCGAGGCAGCGAGAAGGGGCCGGGCCGGCCGAGCCGTCCCTAGCGGGAGTGTCCCCAGTGCACGTGGTCGGGGGCGGGGTTCGTCCACGTCACCACCCGGTGTAACCAACGGGCTTGGTACGCAGACACACGCAACATTCCAGCCAAGAGCGGGTATGGAACGCGAAGACAAGCCACATTCCACATCGGCTAAAGTGGGGCGCAGAAAGGGGGGGACAAGGGGCTGCCCTCAGCGACCTGCAGGCCGTTTTTCAAACACCCAATCAGCCCGCTCTCACCCAAACCCCTGACGCGCGACCTAGCCCAAGCTCTGGGAGGCGGGGTCAGGCGGGGCTGGCCGGGATCATAAGACACGCGATGTCATTTCATTCTGCAAAGGCCGCCTCCGCCCCAAGTGGCGCGTAGATCTGCCGGGAGCACCCCCGCACCCTCCCTATAGGTCCAGGGAAACCGGGGAGTTGCTCCGCCTAGAGTAATTCCAAGCCCCCACTCCGTTACACACACGCCCACTCGTGTGCACTCTACACTCGCCCGTGTACACATCCGATCATCCGCTCTCAAGGCTCCCATCACACATCCCCCGTGCACACACGCACGCACACGCGGGTCTGCCACCCCTACGCAACATCACTGCTCACCCCACCCCACCCCCGGCTCACGTATCTTCAGAGCTACCGAGGGCACCGCTGACCCACGCGAAAGGAGCCCCCACGAAAGGTGTACAAGGGGTGGCAAGCAGCTGCGGTGGCGCTCACAGGAGCCGGGTCCTTCGCTGCATGTTAATGAAGTCATTAATTAATTTCACTGCCCACAACACTCCTCCCTCCCCGGGCGGCGGCTCTTGCGCCAAGCCTTGCGCTACCCGGTTTCGCGGGCCGCCCGGGAGGGGATCCAGCCTGCGGTTTTGGCGTGGATTTGGGGACTGGGGTCGTTCACCTCCCCTTTCCCTGTGCCCCAGGGGCCCAGCCCGGCCGCTCACCACGTGCTCTCTGTTGTTGCTGCGCTTGCCATTCCAGGAAGCGGGCCGCCTCCAGTAGCGTCTCTATGCTCATCGCGCCGAGAGCTGCCGGGGGCGCGCCGGGGCCAAGACTGCGGCCCGTGAGCCAGGCACAGGACAGGCTGGCGGGCTGGCAGGAGGGAGGGATCACCTCCGGGGGACGACAGGGCTGGGCGGCGCAGCGCACTCCGCAGGGAAGAACAGGGGAGCACCGGGGGAAAAAATCAATGTCTCCCAAAATTTTGCAAAATATAATTTGCAAATTTAAAATAATTTGATGCAAAAAAAAGGCGGCACTGCCTCTTTTCTTCCCCTCCCTCTCTTCCTTCCTTTTAGTGCCTCCCGCCCCGCGGCCCCCAGGAGTCCCGCCGACAAGAAAAGGCTTTGCAACAAGATGGCGAGGAGGCACCGACACACACAACAAGGGAAGGAGCCGCGCTGCCCCCGGCCGCCGCCCCCGCTACTACACCGGGGCCGCAGCCAAAGCCCGGACCGGAGCCCCCACCCACAGGGCCGCGGCGTCTCACGGAAGGAGGGGCGGGGTCACGAGCGAGCTTTCCCCGCCCACTACTTGTACGGCGCTAGCACACGTGGTCTGGGTGGGGGTGGGAGAGGCTCGAGCCGGGTTCGCGCCCTTCATTTCCTCTTTCCCGCCTCGCCACGCCCCGATTGCATTTCACAAGTTGAGCAAAGGCTGTGTGTTTGGGTCATTCACAACGAAATTTGTCCTGCCGGAGGGAAGGAAGGATGGAAAAGTCAACACTTAAGTTAGCTCAAACAAGGACACGCTTGGTCAGGGAAACACTGGGATGGTAGGTACCAACGTGATCCCTGAGTCTCCACTCACTACCCACACGTGACCTAATTCCAGCAACCACCCGGCTGTCGCAATTCCTCCGGGATCCGCCCCTGGGCGGAGCTGACAGCAAGAGGCCGACAGAGAACTGGCGGAGGGAGCGGAGTAGCAATCCGACTCCACATTTTGTCACCATTCCTCCCCCCGCAGTACGTTAGCATCCTATTAGCTGACGTCACCGGGCCCTGGGCCAATGGGCGGGCAGGACAACACGGCATGGAGCAGCTCCACATGGACACCCCGGGCCGCCAGCCTTCTGTTTAAAGGGCCAGTGTTTAGTAGGGTCACATTCGTGGGCCGCAGTTTGAGCGGAGGGTGGGACACCGAGAGGGAAATTCCGCCGTTGTGCTCTGGGTTGACTTTTCAGCACCCTTTCTTTAAAACAAAGTCTCTCTCTCCTTCCCTTAAACTCTTGTCTTTGTCCACTTGTGTCTGATGTGCGTAGAGGCTCCAAGTGTGCCACCCTAGAGGCCACCCTTTACCCTGGGACCCGGCAGGGGAGGTTGAAAGGTAGCCACAGCCCAGACTAAGGGGGCGTGGCCTATATCAGGAACAACAACGTGGAGGGCGGAAGCCCTGCCCTCAGGGTGACTGGGATGCAGAGGCAGCAGGCAGGGCACGGGGGCGGGGCCTCTCCGCCAGACCTCAACACCGCTCACCCGGAGGGCAGTGGGACCCTTGGCTGACATTCCTTATCGCCGCTTCTTGGCGCTAGTGTTTGGGGGCGCATGGGGGAGCAATCAGAAAGTTAGACCTTTTAGATCAGCTTGCTCAAATCCTCCTTTGGCAGGTAAGGAAACAGGTCCAGAGACTAGAAAGAACTTGCCTAAGATTACTCAGTATTTTAGTTGCTCCGTAGGGCGGAGCATTTATTCGTGACCCCACAGATGCCTTTTTTGGACAGTTCTAGGACATGGTCCCCAATTAGGAGAAAGGTCCTGGAGGAACACCGAATTGCTCGCAATGGAAAGGAGTTGTGATTGCAACCACCAAAATCTTTAACTGAAACCCTGTTCTGCTTTGGTGGAAGCTGCAGAAACCCCTGGTAGTTTGCTGTGACACACAGGTTTGCTGAAGGCATACTTGGGGCACCCCGATGTATGTTCAGGTCGGTTGTCCCAATGGCAGCAGGCCCGGGGTCCCGGATACAGATGCATTCTTATGGGCTTTGCACCTTACCTTTGAGGGCATAGTACATCCTAGGTAAAGGAAATCTGTGGAGATCCTGAAAATCAAGAACCTAATGAACAGAAGTAAGGGGGCTGTTTGCCAGCACCAGTCTACAAAGGACCCTGACCTTTACAGTTAAATGTCCCAGCATCTGTACCTGAGCACAGAGGCCACTACACACAAAAAAATGCCTGGGTGCCACTGATTTTATGATGTTGCCTGGAAGGCAACAGGGGTTAGAAAACAGCCCAGGTCTTCTTGACGGGATAGATGAATGCCCTTTTCCTGGGAGGGCTAGTTCTGTACTGGTTTTGACATTCCTTCCTCTAGCAGGGGTGCCCAACCTTTTGGCATCTCTGGGTCACAATGGAAGAACAGTCTTGGCCACACATTACTTTGTGACGCATAATCACACATACACAAAAAATCCTCATGTTTTAAGTAAACTTAAGGTTTTGGGTTGGGCCACATTCACAGCCATCCTGAGCCACAGGTTGGACATCCCTGCCGGTCTAAGGTGTCTACAACCTGCTACCAGTGTGGTTGAGCTTGGCTGACCTCAGGACCAAAGAAGATGGCTAATTTAAATGCCCTATATAGGTGTGTGTGGCAGGGGGAGGGTAAATAGTATATATAATGTATATATAATAGTGGCCTGAAATAATGTTGACAAAGTTTTCATTTTGTTTGGGGTTAGCACTGAACCATTCTGCCCAGTGGCCCATGATGCTCAGGGAGCCACAACCAGCGTACCCTTCTGCCTTCAAGTAGTCATGGCACACATATAGCTCTTGAAATCTCATTTAGAGGCTGAAGTCCAATTTCCTGACTCTTCTTGTCAGGGACCAGCTCCATCATATTAAGAAGGTACCATTTTGAAAAGTAATATTCTAAAGACACCTTTTCCTTCAGGGATGGGGAAGCAGGAGATAAAAGTAGAGTGAAAAGATTCAAATGCCAGCCTCTCCCTTGCCCCCAATACCCCATCTGCTCTAGAGCTTAGTGGAGATGCTTGCTATTTAAAACAAACAGCCTTACTGGCTTCACATGATCATCTGTTTATTTGGGTCATGTGGGGACAGCAGCCAGGGGATGTTAGGCAAAAGCAAGGGTTTAGAAAGGAGGTTTTTTTCTGGCCCTGTTGTTGCCTACAGAAGCTTGAAAACGGTCAAACAGAATTTTTCATCTACATTAGTCCCTGCACTTGGGGAATGGACAGATATCTCTGTGAAGGGGATGGGTGGGGAATAAAAGGAGAAGGGAATGAACACAAGGGTCATTTAACATTTTAGCCTCAGCTTCCTGTTCCAAGGGGGTGGAACTAGGATAGGAGCTGCCAACTGTATTCATTCAAGGGAAAGGGAAAATAAATCCTTTTGATGTTTTAGCAGAAAGGTTAGCACATTTTGGGAATGATCCAAAGCCCAGCCATTTCCAAAAAGTTGTTCTAAAGTTTCTTCACGGCTTCTAGGTGCTTAGTACCTCTGGGGCAGGAAGACACCCTGGCCATCCATCACTGTGTGCTTTCTCACGAGATTTCTACTTTTAGTCTTCTTCCTCCAGTCTTGTACACCCCAATGCCCAGATTAAGTCCCTCAGTTTTTTAACATGCATTTCCTAATGGACTGTCTTCCACCCCTTATTCACCCCAACAAAGTTTAACATACAGACACAACTCCAAGAGCTATGAAAATCAGTTCCATGACCCCTACAAAGCATAATGAGATAGGAGAAAGGTGTGATGCTAAAAGTACAGGTATTCACATTAGATAACAGAGATGTCCTCCCATCCAAGTCCTAACCAAGCCTGACCCTGCTTAGCTTCTGCAATCAGGCGTGATCAGGGTGGTATGGCCATAGACAGGTCCCAGAGATGTCCTAACACTCCAGGCCTGACCTCTCAAATTCTGTAAGGGGTTTTAGGGAGCTTTCCACTTAGCGTAATCAAAACAAGACCAGGAGGAGAAAATCAGCTGTAAGATGTAGAGGAAGCAACAGAAACTAGTACAGCCAGGGACACACCAGACATTATTTTAACAAATATTTACTGTGTGCCTACATGTGCAAGGCACTGGGCTGGGTGTCCTTGTAGCCAAGGCCAGGTGACCCATTGGTAAGCCAGAGTGGGGTAAAAGGTCAGAAAGCAGAACTCTACTCCATATAATACCAGGGAAAAGATTAGCTTTGCTATCTACCATCATGCTGGATGTAGCACAAGATCATAGGACTACACAAAGACCGTTAAAAGTATTGAGATACTACTCATTTTAGGAGATTAGGTTCCCAGGTAATCATATTTTTATAAGAAGGGGTAAGAAAAAGTTAAGCAGATTTAAGGTCAGGTTAGCCAACTGACCCTGATTCCTTGTTAAGCCCACCTTGAAAGATGAGCAAGATTTTTAATTACTTTGATAGAGGTGTATCTTACGGGCTACTCATTCGCTCATCAGTGAAGTGGGCTCTACAGAGCTGGCAGTTTCCATCTAAGTCTTTACCTACCTTCCTCTACCTGGTCAGTTGTCAAAGGACCTTTCCTGAACCTACAAAACAGGTACAATGAAGTTCCACCTTCCCATTCAGGTACTTTTCCCTCTTCACTGCCTCACATGTTGTCACAGCTGGAAGAGTGACATCACTCAGTCCAAACTTCCAAGATAAACCTCTCATCCAAGGTCACAAAGCTGCTTAGTGTCAGCTGGGACAAGAAGTGGCCTGGTTCTCCTTTGATTGTGTGAACAGCCCAGCCAGGGTCAGTGAGTCCAGAGTCCTCGAAGACCTTACAGAAATAAGTGATGACAGGGAGATAACCTTTCCCTTCCTGGTTAAAGACAAGAATGCTCATTAACTCTGCTTAGTAGTGCTCAATAAACAGGCTTAGCAAATGAGTGAGAAGACAAAACAGAGGACTCGGGACACCATACTGCCGCAGGCCACTCTGAGGAGTTAAGAGCTTCTAACTGGACAGAGATTCTTCTCTTCTCCCGGAGCTAGCCTAAAAAGGTGACTGGGGGAAGGGGCAGATTTTTATCCAGGCAACCGCCCTGGGTGTGGACACTGAGTAATAAGGAAAGAAATGCAGTTCAAAAGCAAAAAGGGAGGAGTCACGCACTATGAGCTTTTCTGAGAAACCAGAGAGGCTTGCCACCCTATGTAGCTAGAGACATGGCAGCTATGGATGACTTCGGAAGGAGGAAGAAGATAAAGGGTGGAAAGGCACAAGGAGAAGGATGAGGGTTTCACTTATTCCTCTGGGTGGGGGGTGGGAGAGGGGAGAATGTGGCTTTGGAGTAAATTATTTCAGGTCATGGGAGTGAGACTGGGCAGTTAGCAGAGAGAGGTAAAGTCTTACAATGTGAGTTCAGAGCCAGCTGGATCAGTGCAGGTGGGGGAATGTTGGCGAAAGGGAAGGCCCCTCCCAGGTCATAAGGGATGGAATACAATCAGCCCTACAGAAAGGCCTAAGGTCTATTCAGTTGCCCCAGTAATCCAAGTTCATACCTAAAAGCAAGGCTGCAGGACCAAGTTTTTAAACCCAAGAGATCAGCTACCTGTGCTGTAACTGATACCCTCTCAGAAGACTATGTAAGGCCAGGAGCAGTGGCGGGTCATTGGCTGGACTGCCTAGATCCAGGGCCTGCAACCAAGATTCTTACTAAGGCCCCAGGGTCTACTGGGAGAGAGTATATACTGGGCAGTGCTGGGGATACTCAGGGCACTCCAGGAGCAACACATCAGCCTGTGCCTCTCGTCCCATCATTTCCAAACTGGGGGCTGGGATAGTACATACCTCCCATCCCCACTCTGCTCAAGTCCCTGTTCTCAACGCAGATGCCTCAGATGGTGGTGCTAGAGATTACCGGTCATCTCTATGATGCATTACTCTGTGATAACTCAACCATTCATTAAACAAGGGTCCTTAAACCTCATACCATAAACCAACACCAACTCAAGTGTTAAATGTAAAAAATAATGCCAAAAAAGACCATAATGATATATAGGCAGACATTTTTTCGGCTCCAGGGGTGGTGAAGGAGGCATCTACCCATAAAGGCAAACAAAGAAAATGTAAAGGAACAGCCTGACAAATTTAATTACATAAACCCTCTAAAAATTCCTTAACTGTAAAAACAAAACAAAATCACCATAAATAAAAGGAACAGATAAATGATAAAACAGAGGAAAATATTGGCAAGATGAGCCTTTGAATTTTAGTAACAGAAAGTACACCTGAATATAAAAAATGAACACAAATA
The DNA here is from genome assembly GCA_004027735.1 of Carollia perspicillata. Taxonomy (NCBI): domain Eukaryota; kingdom Metazoa; phylum Chordata; class Mammalia; order Chiroptera; family Phyllostomidae; genus Carollia; species Carollia perspicillata. The sequence continues at coordinate 11,823 of PVKM010005067.1, forward strand.
TAACTTAAAATTTGTAAAACAATATGAAATAATACAGGGTCCAGCAGAAGTAACCGCCTGCTTGAGTGTGGTTGGTAGGGGGATAATATGGGTGTAATAATTTATAGTCTTAATTTGAACATTTCACCTAAAATGTCATATAGTGTGTTTGAGTGTGATATTGTTGTTGCAGAATTACATGCTTATGGTTTTATAGTAAAAGATTTTGTAATTAAAAGGGGTGTTATTTATACCAGACCCTGTATATACAACAAAATATGTTGTATAACATATTTCTATGTTGTACAATGTTTCTATGTTGTATGTGAAAATGTTTGACCTTATCAATATCACAGTAAATTGATAAAGGATTTCTAAAAATCAGACTTATAGTGCTACCAAAGATGTGGTAAAAACAGGCACCTGTGGAAGTGTAAACTAGGCCAAAAGTTTTTAACAGGTGAACTAGCAATATACATAAAAAACCTTTAAAAGAATCATATCCTCTGCTTCAGTGATTCTTATGTAAGTTTACACTAAACCAATAACAGATTTTTTTATAGTGATACTCAATAAAGCATTATTTATAATAGTGAAAACCAACAAACTTGTTTCCAACAAGGAACAACTGGGTTAGTGAAGTAATGCTCACAATATGGCATGTGAAGACAAAGAGGGTTGGTTGCTAATATACCAAAATACTAACAATGGTTGTGTCTGGGCAGTGTGGTTACTGGTAATTTTTATTTTCACAAGTTTTCTGATACAGAATAATTTTATAGTCAGAAAAAGGTTATCATATATTGCTAAATGAAAAAGATTATGGCACAGTAATATACAATATGATCCCACATTTGCTGTTTAAAATTATATATGCATATAAAAATACTAAGATAGGGATTTCCAGCCAAGATGGAGGTGTAAGTAGATACACTTTGTCTCCTCGCACAACCCAAAGGACAACAAATTTAAAAACAAAAAACGAGAACTGCCAGAAAACCAAACTATATGCAAGTCACAACCAAAGGAGTTAAAGAAAAAATACTTATCCAGACTGGTGCACAGAGACAAAGACACATGGTCAAAATGAAAGAAGAGATCAAAACTCCAGAAAAACAGCTAAGTGATGAAGAGGTAGCCAACCTATCGGATGTAGAGTTCAAAACACTGGTAATCAGGATGCTCACAGAAATGGTTGAGTAGGGTCACAAAACAGAGAAAGTAAAATAAAGAATAATATACAGAGAACCAACAGTGAAGGGAAGGAAACTGGGACTCAATCAACAGTTTAGAACAAAACAAAGAAATAAACATTAAACTGAAACAGAATGAAAAACAAGAATTCAAAAAAATGAGGAGAGGCTTAGGAACCTCTGGAACAACTATAAATGTTCCAACATCTGGCACAGGGGTGCCAAAAAGAGAAGAAGAGCAAGAAACTAAAAACGTTTTTGAAAAAATAATGGAGAACTTCCCCAATCTGGCAAAGGAATGTTTAAACTTCCAGGAAGCCCAGGAAGCTCAGAGAGTCCCAAAGAAGTTGAACCCAAAGAAGCACACACCAAGGCACATCATAACTACATTACCCAAGATTAAAGAGAAGGAGAGAATCTTAAAAGCAGCGAGAGAAAAGGAGACAATTACCTACAAAGAAGTTCCCATAAAATTCTCAGCTGATTTCTCAAAAGAGACCTTACAGGCAAGAAGGGGCTGGAAAGAAGTATTCCAAGTCATGAAACACAAGGACCTACATCCAAGACTGCTCTATCCAGCAAAGCTTTCATTTAGAATGGAAGGGCAGATAAAGCGCTTCTCAGATAAGGTCAAGTTCAAGGAGTTCATCATCATCAAGCCCTTTTTATGTGAAATGTTGAAGGGACTTATCTAAGAAAAATAAGATAAAAAATATGAATGACAAGAAACTCACAACTATCAAAAACAACCTAAAAACAATGAAAACAAAAACAAACTAAGCAAACAACTAGAACAGGAACAGAATCCCAGAACTGGAGATCACATGGAAGGTTAGTGGGGAGGAGGACGAAGAAGAATGGGAGAAAAGGTACAGGGAGTAAGAAGCATAAATGGTAGGTACAAGACAAGGGAAGTTAAGAATAGTATGGGAAATGGAGAAGCCAAAGAACTTACACGTGTAACCCATGGACACGAGCTAAGGGGGGAAAGCTGTGGGGGGTGGGATTGCATGGCAGAGAGGAATACAGGGGAGAAAAGAATGGGACAACTGTAATAGCATAACCAATAAAATATACTTAAAAATACTAAGACAGATAAAATGTAAAATAAGTTCATTTGAGTAATTCTCACAATGAAAATGCATTACTGTGTAAAATCAAATGATGTCAAAGGGGACGAAAAGTCCTCCTGTGCTTTATGAGGACGGGCCTCATGATTCTTGATCTCAACTATTCTGACCTGTCGCGGTGGGTCTACTTCCCATCTTAGTCTTTATTCTGAAAGGTCTCCCATTTTACCCTCAAAAGCAGATTTCGTCTTCCCCTCTCCATCCTACCTAAACCTGCTCTCTCTGATGCTTAGCGCTCACGTTCCCCAGAAATGGTTCTGGCTACCCTTAGAAGCCAGGTGAGATGAGGAACAGCACTAAGACAGCAGCGCTAGGGATGAAGAGGTTGGGCTGGATTTGGAAGGTATTTCTAAAGTGGAAGACTGTAGTCCCTGGTGGTGGAAAGAGGGAGGAGTGCAGATGACAAACTCACGTCTGGACAGTGACCGGACAGCCCGGTGGGTGGATGGTGATCAATAAAGGAGAAGCAGCAGGTGCAGACAGTAGGCTGAGTCTGACACAGCCACAGTCCCGGGGGGAGATGTTCTGCATTTAGTTGGTTAGATATGTGGATGGAGGAACTTCAGAAAAGGGCTAGATTTGGGCATGAATGTATGGGTGAGCACTAGCTGAAGTCATGGAAGTAAATGAGGTCATCCATGAGGGGGAGAAAAGAGTGAACAAGGCCCATGGACAGAATCTTTGGGATACTCTCTTCAAGAGATGAGAAGAACCCTAAAAAAGGAGCGTGGCCAGCAACTAGACTTCAGTAGCTGAAGTAAATGAGTTAGGAATAGAAGAAGCCACAAGCTGATGGTCTACCAGGTTTTTATAAAATACTGAATTAGTTGTCAGGATTTACAGTTAGGTCAATTTCTCATAAATCTGGATTTCTGGATTCCCTCAAAAAAATTCAATGACCCACCAACATGGGGCCCCTATTTTTGCATGGCAGTAGCCAGCAGGAATTGCATAAAAGCTAGCTCCTTCTAGTCTGAGCACGAGCTATCCCTTCTCGCCCCTGCTGCAGAAGATGAGGAAGCACTGCACTTCCCTTTGTGAATGAAGAAGTCCTTATCAGTGCTCATCTAGAGGTCACTGAGATACAGGCCAGAGTTTGGTCCATCATGGCCATGTGTGGCCCTGAAGGCAGGAGCCCTGGGACAAACAGGTCTGAATGAGGGACCCTGTCACATCCGACTGGGAATCCCCCTTTCCCAGCCAATCTATGGGAGCAGGCCTGCCTCAGTGACAGTCCCGGGCCCAGCAGTGCTCTCTGGACGGCCTTCTCTCCTGGACAGCAGCCGCCACCGCCGCCGCCGCACATTTCCCACGGGGCTGACAGGCTGCTCTGGAGCCAGCCAAGTCCCCCAGCTGAGAGCTTCCTGGCTCTGGTTTCTAGACTCTCAGGCCACACTCCCTGAACGGGTCTACCAGACGGCAGGCAGCCTTTTCTTCCCTCCGGATTTTCAGTTCATCCGCCCTCCCTGAGAAAGATGACTTGCTGCTTTTCTGACAACTGCTACCCTCTCCAGCAGGATTAAAAAAGCACATCAGTTCTGCGTTCTACACATGAAATATTTAGGGCTGTCTACTCTTTTTAAAAAATCCTTCTTCAGTTATTATACAATTAGGTATTGTCTAAAAGTCATTACCTAATTATCAGTTATTTACATGATTCTGATCCAACATGTACATGCACAAGACGTTTTATGGTTTCACTATGTAATTATCTGCACTACTGCCAAATACAAAATTCTATGAAGATTTGGTAGCATAAATTAAGAACTAATTACAAGTAATCTCACTTATTAAATCTTTCTCATTGATCATAAGCTGGAAAATAATACTACTTCAAGGTGCTAAATTGTGAGGCTGGGTAAGAGATGCTTTTCCTCTCTTTCCTGTGTCAAATAATTGACGTCTCCTTCCCTACGGGTGGGTCACATTAGCCTGGATTTCTACCCTAAATGTAGCACTTATTTCAAATCTTGAGATTTGGTATCTTGGATCTCTGAACCTGAGTTCAGCTGACTTAGCTCTGTTAATAACCTTAAGAGAAGCCACTTAGGTCCTCTGAGCTTCTACTTCATTAAGTTATCACACAGGGACACCACACCACTTGCAGGGTTACTAAATGTGACAATTTATATAGAAAATGGCTAATCAATACCGATCACCCTCCACTACATGGAAGCTTGGGTTTTGCTCTTGGTCAAAAACTGGTAGCCCACACCTGCCATTATACACCAGAAGCCTCGGCCTTTTCACTTGAGTTTATTGTAAGATTTTCTGATTAGAAATTGAAAACTCCAAAGAACAAGATGAATAGGTTGAAAAGCCTACTCTTCGTCTATGTGTGCTCCCAGATGTTTTAGTGCTTCTCTCACTTAACTGCTGCTGTACTTTGGGCGGCAAGAATTCTTCATCTTCTGTACAAGGACGCCAAGACTTAGCGGAACTGACTTACCCTGCAAGTGGAACTGGAACGTAAACTGACGTCTGATGAACTGTGAGGCCTGTGCTCTTTTCTGGTTTTCATTCCCTTAGGGTGGCTGGAAAAGCACCTGGGACTTCAACAGCCACGGCCCTCTTAAGAACATCATATAGAAGCCAATTCTGCCAAATTCATCTGCACTTTCTGGTTCATTCCTTATCTCATTTCCATGGCTCAGAATAAGGACCAGTGCCCCTCCACTTCCCTGAAGACAGCGCACAGTCTCTGACATTTCTGTTCGAGCTGAGATAGGCGGGTAGGCTGCACCTCAAAGGGCATTCAGCCGTGCAAGGCCTTCGCTCAGTCACAACACAGAGTAAAAGCATAGTCTCCAAGAGGCAGCATTAGCTGTTCCAACCAGCAATTAAAATAACAAACTGCTGTTTTAGCCATTTGGGTGAGTCACAGCAGAGGACCTGAACGCCTTCACAGAGCAGAGTGGGGACTCTGGAAAGTGTGTGAGGCCCTGCTGCTAGCAGGGTGAACCCCATGCAGGGCTAATACTGGGGTAGCGTGAGCACCGAGAGATCGGCACTTGCAAGCATCAGGAAGGTTCAACCCCGCCAATGCTCTGCTCCAGGAGGCAGAAGCCAATTCATTCTACTGGTAAGCCTCTCCTGGGTTTTACTGGGGTTACTGCCCATTCAGCAAACCAAGTCTCCCAAGCACCAACTTCCCTAAAAATTAACGTGGTCAGGTCCTTTTCCTGGAGGGATCTCCTGGGTGGCAGGAAAACTGCTGCACTTCTGAGGCTTTCCTGCTCCTAGGGGGCTCCAGTTTCCCCCAGTGGACTTTCTCCTCCTCATGCGCAGATCTGTTGGGTGGCCACCCATAACACCTGATCCTGTGCCATACAAACAAGGGTACATGAACTTCCCCTTGAGCCCACAAAGACCCCAGGGTCAGAGTACACATGTTCCACACAGAAACACCCCTTGTGGGAAAGAAGGCCCAGCTAACCTCAGAATACACACAACGCAGAACCAACTATGCCAACTTTTCATGTAAACAACGCATTACATGTGTCCTAGTCACCCAGCTAGACAAACCAAAAGAATTTAAAGACAAAAAGAACATTGAAAACAGTTTCTTTCTTAGAGCTGTTTCTGTTCCTTGAACATAAGGCTTTTTGAAAAGTTACTGTTTAAGATCATTAAACACGCCCTTCTGGTACCCCAATTAACAAGATATTAATAAAAACTTGATCCAAAGGACTGACCCAACCTGGATATATTCTGGAGTAGCAGGACAGATGGAAAGAAAAGAAAAAAATGAAGAGTCAACTAGGACCATAAAGAAACTTAAAAACGTTGAAAGATTATGCTGATAAAAAAGACATGGAATAGTGGATTTTTTTCTTTCTCCTACTTTTATTTTTTTAATTTTATTTACATAAAAATATTTATGTGGGTAGCAAATAGGTATTTCAAGAAAATACCAAGGACACAATTTTAACTATTCCCACCGTGCAGTTAATTGATAAAAAGAGCCAAAGGTGCCCCCATGTGGCCACAGAGGAAAATACTGCAGCTTAAGATGGAGGTGCTAACACCTTTTAAGAGGCCTCGGGTTTTCCACAGGGTTTTGCATGTTTTCCACACCTTACAGTTTTATTACTTGTAGAATTTGGTATGTTTGCATCATAAGCCTTGATTTATGACAAGAGGAGAGGTTTCATGTTTTAAATATATACATTAAAGTTTTAAGTAATAAACATGAACCATTAAGATTAGTGGAAACCCTACCACAGAGATTCCAACCCTGCTAGGACATGCGTCGATGATGCTCTGCTTAGTGAGCAAGGATGTGGGGGGAGCGAACCAACCTGCTGGAAGCAAAGCAGATTCCAAAGAACAAAAGCAGCTTTAGTCCACATTGGAAAACAAGTCCAGCTTCTGTTCCCATTTGAGTTATAGAAGATCATAAGCCAATGCCAGGGACCAGAACAGAATTTAAGATAATGTCACAAAGATTTAATTCCATACCAATCCACCAACATGAACTTGATCTCTAGACATTTAAGGCAAATATTATTCAACATGATATATGGGTCAATAACCTATTTCTTCAAAGAAAATAAATTCCTTTCCCCCCATACCACAGGTATATGCTATCATATTATCACACAATTATAAAATATATGCATACCTGAAATAATTTTTATGTCTTATTAAAATGTTTTCAGTGTTCTCTCATGAGATAAACTATTCTCAGAGAAGGAAATAAAGACATCCAATAGCAAAGAAGGCACTCATCTCTGGCAGTAGAAGCTTCCCTTGTCACATACTTTTTAAACTCTAAGAGCATTACCATAGTATCTATAAAAGCTCATCCGTGACACCAAGCCTTAAACCTGGGGCACTGAAACACAAAGACACAAGACCAGTCTTTTGTACCTCCAGTTCCTCAGCATATCCCCTGGGAATCTCTTAAGTACTAGATCTAAACAAAGGCTAATACTGTGACTGAAACACATTCTGAACAGGCAAGGAGTGTAAATAAATACACTATTGTTATAACATGGAAAAATACTTATAAGGTATTAAATGAAAAACAGCATATATAAAACTGAAAACGGCATCAGCACAACCCAAGTTAAACCCATGCAATCACATACTCCATCTACAGAAAGGGAGACTAGAAGGAAATACTAAAGTACCGGTCAGTAGTGGCTGTGTTTGAGAAGGCTGAGACTAGGGTTGACTTTGTTACTGTTTTCTTTCACTTTCCCAAATCTTTAATGAGCACACGCTACCCTTTTTTAATGAAACAAACAAGTAAATAATAAATACTTATTGACCACTTGCTGAATGAATAGATGCCACCTAACCCAACTACCCTAAAATTCCATCAAGATAGAAACTGGGTTTGGGTCTGGCGTACAGTTCACTGTGTCATCATAGGTAAGCAGAGCAGGACAGTGTGGATGGGGACAGGAGATGATCACTGGATTGGAGGAATCCGAGGCGGCCGTGGATTAAATCTTGACTCTGTGTGACCTAGCCCAAGACTCATTTCCTCAGTCTGTCAAGTGAGAGATTAGACTAGAATAGCGTTTCCTAATCTTCAATGGGCTACTGACCCCTCTAACTCAGGAACACTCCTCTCCAGGAAAAAAAAAACAAAAACAAAAAACCCCCACATATGTTCATGGAACTTTTAAAAACAAGCCAGGAGGTTTATGGATGCTCTAGAGAGTCACAGACCAGGTTAAGAACAACGATGGGTTACTATGTTATCTTCTGCAGCTCAAGGTCCACTGCCATTTCCTCGATCTTTGCTGAGGGCCTGGTCTAGAAGCTACCGCCAAAATATGCCAAGGTCATAAGTATTATTCCCTAACCAACAGCCGCCTTTCAAAAGTGTGGCTTAACTACTCAGCCCCAGTCTTCTTTGCAGATAACAAGGAATTCTGGCCCCATACTAAAGAACATCAGACTAAATAGAAGACTGGCTGCTGAAACTGAAGCTCAGCAGAAGGTAACCGAAACACTAACAGAACAAAAAACGAAACTCCGTTTCCAGAGGCATTCCCGCTGAGCCCTGGCATTCCGACTGGAAATGCATTTTAAGAACACGGGTTACCTTGACCTCAGAATTCTCTACGCTAACAGGTAAGCACAGAGGGGGTTTACAAAGGAAGCCACAAAAGGCAGTATTTGATCAGCTACAACTTATCTGCCAATGGATGAGCATTTCTTAAGCAGCCTACTGCATGTAACTATCTTGCTCCATTACTTACTTCTATCATCATTTACCCATTCAAAGCCAAGAAAACATTTTTCCCAACCCCAGGATTCAAACGGGATGTACAGTTTTCAATTCTGAATACTCATACACTAGTAAAACTGCTTCAAAACAGTACTTTAAACAGGTTGGAGGTAGGGGTATGGCTTCATTCTGTTGTGTCTCAGTCACATCTGGGAGTTTCGCTTACCTAATTGTTTCTGAAATAAGTGTCATCAAAACAGACATCAATCAGGAACATGATGTTTCCAGGCGCTGCCCAGACTGGCCCTTCTTCTGGCATTATTAAGCTTTCTCTCCCTGACTCTCCCACCACCTACCATCAGTCCAGTTCTTTTCTTGGGACTGACACAGGGGTAATCAATCATATATATCCCAAGAAAGTCTTCAGTCTTCAGAGTGTCTCTACAAGAGGGTACACAGCCTATCTGCCCCAGTGTCCTGCCTCCATTTGGGGAGTGAGAAAGCATGATGCTCTATACAGTTACGATCCAGACCAGATTCCAAAAATGATCCTTTTGGCCTCAGAAGAAATCTAAAGCTAAGATGATCAGTTTAAGTCAGGTTTAAATCCCTTTTGAGTCTGATGACTTTTTGTTCATGCTGATAACCACAATTCTTCCTCCTAAACTACCATACTACAATGCCTCGAAACTTAAAAAAAGGGGGGGGGGGGTAGAGGGATTAAAAAATGAATGAATTTTTTTCTGTTTTTAAAGATAATGCCACATAATACGACCTACCAACAGACCAATGGCAGACTTCCTCTTGCCACCCCATGGGCCGCTCCAAAAGTTGCTCTATAGAACTTTCCCAACTATGTTAGAAGTTTGGAGTTAGCTAGCAACAAGCCTGAAGATTTGGTTACGTATATAGGTACAAAGCTGGTTCATCAAATCCCTGTTTTGACCCTCAACCCAATGCATTTCAACTAAGGCATCATCTACCTCCTTCTTAACGTTTATCAAACACTTGAATAGGTAATGTCCAGCCACTCCTTGAAGATGGTTCCCTTTTTCAGACACCGGGTTGCTGAACTGCTCAGAAGCCTCTTGGTCCTGGGTTTCACTGCTAGCGCCTTTACAACTTTCCAAACCCTCCATCTCTCCTTTTTCCTCACTCCTGTCGTCCTCCATGGGTTCTGGGTTTTCTTCCTGGGAAAGCAAATCCTGGACGGAGCCATGGCCCTTCACAGGGGCTGACTCGCCTTCCTGTACAGCAGGCCCACACAGGGTGCTCTCCCCAGGGCCCTGAGCCAAATCTTGGCTACTGCCAGACTCTTTGGGGGTGAACTTTTTCTCTTCCAAGGCTTGGATGACGTCCTCAGGAGCTCGAGGAACTTCTCTCAGTTGTCTCACTCGTTCTCTTTTCTTTCTCCTTAAATGAATCCAGGAGTTTTCTATGGCTGTTAGGAAAAGACTAACTTCCTCCTTTCCACAGGGAACTCGTTTATGCTGGACCTATTTGGAGAAAAAACAAAACTTTATAGGAAATCACTTTCCTACTCAAAACTTCTTTAAATAAAAGGAAAAGAGCCCTGGCTGGTGTGGCTCAGTGGACTGAGTGCCTGCCTGTGAACCAAAGGGCGGCAGGTCTGACTTCCAGTCAGGGCACGTGCCTGGGTTGCAGGCCAGTCCCTGGTTGGAGGCACATGAGAGGCAACTGGTCAATGTATCTCTCACACATTGATGTTTCTCTCTTGCTCTTTCTCCCTCCCTTCCCATCTCTCTAAAAATAAATAAATAAAATCTTAAAAAAAAAAGAAAAAAAATAAGAAAGAGATTATTAAGCAGGTACCTTCAAATCAGTGAGAATTTTTTCAATCCATGTCGTTACAACTACTATGCCTTCCACTGTCTCAGAGCCCAAAGGTGACGCTTTGAGGGATAATTCTTTCATCACAGACTCCAACACTACAAATGTAATGGGTTTCCTTGGCTTCTCTAGTTTTCTTCGCTTACTTGGTGGTGACTGAAAGAAAAAGAAGGCATGGGAGAAGAGGAGAAAGTTATCCAAATAATTTAATGCATTATAATGAACTCAGTCCCAGAAATGTCCATGACTTGCTACCAATCACAGAGCACTCAAAACACAAAGGCTTTTTTTGATATGTTTGTTTGTAATAGTTAACCCTGGAAAATAGGTTTATCACCTCCCCATTTTACAGAAGGGAAAAAACAAAAATACAGAGAGGCTGTGTAACCAGCTCAAGGCCACATAGGTAGTAGCTGCAAAGTTCGGATGTGAACTCCAAACCCAGGTTCTTTCTGCCATACCATGCTTCTGATGTTCTCGCTGTCATATGTGACAACTCCTCCAATAACTAAATATCCTTTTCTACCTGCGATGTCCCCAATGGACCTGTGTAATTATATCCTTCATGACAACTCAGAGACTCCGGAAGGCACTGTGTTCTTTTCTATAAAGAACTTCATGGCTTAAAATCTCCAACTTGTAGTCTGAGTTCATACTTGCTGAGGCTTGAAAGAAAATAGCTGGTGAGCTGCGGCTTGTGAGATCACATGCCAAAAATGAGCAGGGTGCTAGGATCACATGGGCGGAAGAGGAGGACTACTGGATCTCGCTTCACAGTAGAGCCACAGGCTTGGCACTGCCTCTCAGCTGTGGAGAGGGGGCGCCAGAACCAATGAGAACAGTGAATGCGAAAGCTGGTTCCACATAATTCAAAACTATCGTCTTTCTTTCTATTTCAAGATTGGAAAGTGAATTGTATTCTCCCCACTAGAGGGATTCAAGTTCCATTCTATAAACCAAATGACACTGCTGTACTTAAAATTTACTTCTTTAAAGTAAAAAGTTTTTAAATTTAAAAAAACACACACAAAAAACAACAAACCTCAGCTAAGACCATATATTACGGACACTTTATTTTCAGAGACAGTCTCATATTTGTTGACAAAATTTATCAAAACTTAAAAAAATTGAGATAATTTTAAGGTCATGGTCAAAATGAACAGATGAAGATTATATGAAGAAAGACTTAAAAAGAGAAACACCTACTTAGCCTTGCAGATATTTTCCTACAAAAAACGAGTCCCTGATGAATTGTGTTGCTGTCAACTCCAAATCTACCTGGAAACAGCGTCAGAGCAGGTGCAAACACACACAAAGAAAGGACTAACTACTGGGTGAGGCCTTGTAAGAACTAACCAGCAATCCCATACCCTATACACATATACACAAAATAGCCAGTTTATTCCATGCTAGAAAACTTGATGAGACGAATTCATTTTGACATTAAGCCAACAGTATTATTATTACTCAACCACTCAGCATAAGAAACACAATTTCTAGTCTACTGAGAGCCTAAATATTTTGCACTGAGGAGATTCAGCTGGGGAGGAAGAAAGATGGTGGTATATAGGAGAATGGGGCACAAGAATCGGATTTGCTAACAAAATAAACAAAACTGAAACAGACTTAGGGTTGCCAGAGGGGAGTGGGGTTGGGGACTGAGTAAAAAAAGAAGCGATTAGAGTTACAAATTGGTAGCCACAAAACAGTCACAGGGATGTGAAGTACAGCATAGAAAATACAGTCGGTAATACTGTAAGAACCATGAATGGTGCCACGTGGGTGCTGGAACTACGGGGGGAACACTGTGTACTGTGTAAAGCATATGGGTGTCTGACTACTATGCTGCACACCTGAAACTACAGAAAGTAACACTGAATGTAAACTGTAATGGAAAAATAACATTTAAAAATGAAAATAAAACAATCAGATTCCCCATTACACTTCCCAACATCCATCCAAGGCTGTCACTATGGAGAGGTCACTGTAACAGGGCCATCCCTAACAGCCCTCCCGGCAAACCAAAGGTTATCGACAAATGGTGAAAGGACAGTGCTTTATATCCCTTCTGACAGAGGTGGTAATCCTTTGTGTTCACAAATTCCAACCAGCAGAGTGAAGACAGTGCTGCTGTGTTTCTTATTTGCCTTGCTAGAGTCAGCCTGCAATCACCCTCTTTCTTTGAAAGAATGGACTCATCATCATTTCTAGAACTCAAAGGAGAGAAATGCACCCTCGCCAAACCTAGTGAGCGTTCTGTCAAGGATCCACTTTCGAAGTTCCAAAGGAGTCAGAAACAACAAAACAGACAATTTACTGCCCAGTTATCCCAGGACCAAAATGAAACTCCTCCGTCTCAGATACGGCTCTTTTACCTTGCACCCCGGCCCGTTTTCCACACACAGTGATAACAGACAAATCTGGATACACACATATGCATACATAGTCTTATAGGGTTATTTTAGTTTTACTCTATTATACAGTATCGGTGCTCAAGAGAGATAATTTGTACTCTCAAAATTCTCAAGCAAAGTTTTTAAATGATTAAAGATGAACTTAAGCCTGGCTTATAGCAACCATTCCCCTCCCCCTCAGGTTTGTACTGAAAATTCTTAGTAGGCAGGGCCAGAGTAAAATACAGGAGCAGGTCTTAAAAAATTAATAGTTAGAATCAACCCCAGAGGTCCCTGGTAGTAGGTTATTTTATCACCTGCCACAACACTAGTAAATAGAAGCTGTCTGTTTTTCCCTAATTGAGATGACCTTATTTTGTTAATATGCTTATAATCTCAAACCACAATTTTTTAACAATATTTCATTTATTTATTTCCAGAGAGAGGGGAAAGGAGGGAGAAAGAGGAGGAGAGAAACAACCAATGTGTGGGTGCCTCTCATGCTCCCCCTATTGGGGACCTGGACAGCAACCCAGACATGTGCCCTGACTGGGAATCGAACTGGAGACCCTTTGGTTCGCAGGTCAGCACTCAGTCCACTGAGCCACACCAGCCAGGGCTCAAACCACAAATGTTTTAAATGAAAAGTACTATATTCAAACTGTCATAATCTAGTTTAACAGGCAAGATAACATAAATAATTCGTCATTTTAAAGTGTAATTTAGAAAATCAATTCTTTACAATGGCTAATTCAGTTTAATGCAAAGGACCAGCAGATAAATTTACAACTGATTTCCTATCAGAAGATGTTAATGTTACCCAGCTGAAATTACAGTGTGAAAGAGGCTTGGTGGGGAGCAGTAAATCCCACAGGGTATACAGGTTTTGTATCTTTTGAACTGCAAGGATTCAATGAATAATAATCAGCAGGTGGAGGACCTTCAAACGTTATTTTGTTGATTAAAAACACATTAGACTGAAACCATAACTGGACAGAAAACAGTTCTTAAATTTGAAAATATGCTTTAACTAGCAGGACTGTGTATAAATTTCTTAAATCCTCACTCTTAATTTCTAGATTCCACTGGTGCAATCAGTCCAGAGACTCTCAAATTAGGTGTAACTTGACACAAAGCCACACAGCATCTGCCATACTGCCAAGGCTCTGCTGTTAACAATAGCTAAGGCAACAACTCCCAATGAAGCCACAGCTACATGAAATTACTGTATTCTTCCTAGCATCTGCAAGAAAGGAAGGGAGTCATTCACGACAGATCCGCTGAGGATGAAGCCACAGCTTCCTGGTTTTGACAAAGCAGCTTCTCGAGTGGTATGGAGAAGAAAGGAGCACGTTTGGCATGGGGATCTTTGCTGCTCTGCTGCACCCTGAAGGTGCAGACACAAGCAGAATAGCCTGTGAGCCCCGATCCAGCACAGACCCTCATGTTTTGGAGACACAGAGCCAGAGGGCCAACAGTGACACCTAGATAGAACACAGACAGGAGGTGAGCTGGGAGGGACAGCCAGACTACCTTGCTAACTACGCTGTATTCAGATGTGTGCCACCTCTGCTGCCATGAAATAAATGGAATATTTTGTTGCCTAAGGGTGCAGCCTCCTTGTTAACAGCCTAGTGGATATTTCTATTATCTTAATCAGATGGGTCACTGTTCAAAATGTCCTGACCATTCCCAGTAATAACAGTAAAAAGTAAAACACAAAGGGAAAGAAAACTTTATGTAGAATGCTACCTATCTAAAAGGAGGGTGGTTGTAACTCTATAGGTGCCTTTGCCTGTATGAAAAAGTAAACAGTGGAGCCCTGACCGATGTGGCTCTGTGGGTTGGGCATTGTCCCACAAAGCAAAAGGTTGCCAGTTTGATTCCCTGTCTGGGCGCATGTCTGGGTTGTGGGTTCACTCCCCAGTTGGGGTATGTACAAAAGGCAACCAGTGGATGTTTCTCACATTGATGTTTCTCTCCCTTTTTCTCCCCCACAACTTAAGAAAAAAGTGGAAGGATAAATTGTAAAATTGTTTAAATAGTAACCCATGAAGCAGTGAGGGATCAGAGTGAAAGACAAGAGAAAGAAGCCAGACTTTTGACTACATCACCTTTTTTGAAGATCTGAAATTGAAACCATGTAAATATATTTTATAATTACGAAACAAAATTAACACAAAAGGCGCTGTGAGATTGTCCCCAAAGACAAAAAAATGACAAAGCAAAAATTTGCTATTTTCACAAATCTTTCTGTTACTGGGAGTGTTGAGACCTGTGGTGTGACAGCGGTTAAAAGAGATGGCACTTATGTTACAACAGTGTTCGGTCAGTGACTGAGCTTGCTGACATGGGATTTTTTTCAATAGGAGATACAGATGGACAATGGTGATATTAAGTAGAAACTGAATAGAAAGTACAGCATAAACTTAGAATGTATTTCATCTTTAAAAAGAATTCCATCCTGCCTTGGCTGGTGTAGCTCAGTGGATTGAGCGCAGGCCTGCAAACCAAAGGGTTGCTGGTTCGATTCCCAGTCAGGGCACAAGCCTGGGTTGTGGGCCTGGTCCCCAGTTGGGGGCGCGTGAGAGGCAACCACACATTGATGTTTCTCTACCTTTCTTTCTTCTTCCCTTCCCTTCTCTCTAAAAATAAATAAATAAAATATTTTTTTAAAAAATAAATAAATACAAATAAAACAAACAAATAAACAAACAAAAAGAATTCCACCCTGACTGGTGTGGCTCAGTGGGTTGGGCATCGTCCCCACAAATCGAAAGGTTGCCGGGATTGTGGGCTGGGATCCAGGTTGGAGGCACATGAGAGGCAACGGATAGATGTTTCTCTAGCACATCAACGTTTCTCTCTCTCTCTCTCTCCCCCTCATTTACCCTCTCTTTAAAAATAAATGAATAGAATCTTAAAAAAAAAGAAAGAAATAAAAGAATTCCTAGCTCTATCCACTGAAAAAGTCTAGAAACAATGACCAACTCAGTAATGACCAACCAAGTGCTCAGATGAATACCTCTAAATACCATTTCCACTATAATAAACTAGAGATCCTTGGAGAAATGGCTGACTCCAGGTCCAGGACAGAAAATATATGAGCCAGGACAACCTGTCACACTACAAAGCATGGAAGCTACCAAAGACTATAATGGTCACAGTAAGACGACTCAGGAATCAACTTCAGGAAACTCCCAAGGGCCGAAGGTGGACAATCTATGCACCCATAGAGATAGTAAGTGTAACAATGGATTGAAAAATCTTCAAAGTGTAAATCCATAAGCTCATAATACTATAAAAACAAAAACTAAACCACCCTCTTTATTCGTCACTTTTGGAGGTGTGCGGAAACCACCAACTCATCATTCTTAAAAATAAAGCAAAATCGCCCTGGCTGGCATAGCTCAGTGGATTGACCATGGGCCTGTGAAGCAAAGGGTCACCGGTTCAATTCCCAGTCAGGGCACATGCCTGGGTGGCAGGCTGGGTCCCCAGTTGGGAAGGTGGGGGAGCAGCAACCGCACACTGATGATTCGCTCCCTCTCTTTCTCCTTCCCTCCCCCTATAAGCCAACAAACAAACAAACAAATAGAAAAAGAAAGCAAAATAATCAAGCATTTATCCTGCCTTTACCAGATGAACTGTTGGGTAACAAAATAATTGCTAAGGGCAAATTTCTCTGTTTTTAAAAAAGATTTTATTTATTTTTAGAGAGTGAGGAAGGGACCCTGAGGGAGGACCGAATCTGAAACTCAGACATGGGCCCTGACTGGGAACTGAACCTTCCACTTCGCAAGAAGATGCCCAACCGAGCCACACCAGTCAGGGCAGGTAAATTGCTCTTTAGAGAAACTTTAGAAAAAGATGCAAACAAATATTATGTGCCTCTCAATGGCAGTATACCACACACCTAGAAAGCAGACTTGTCCTTTCATTCCCCAAAATAAAATCTGTATTTTATCAAATCTCTAGATGTAAATACTAGTTTACAGGAAAGACAGGGTCTGAGGAACACCATGGAATGCACTCCGAAAAATCTAGATGTAAAAAACTCCACAGGACAAATATCCCAGTTTCTTCAACCAACAAGGGAGGGAGTGAGCTAAGGGCGGAAGAAGAGGAGGAAGGGAGAGAGGAAGAAAAGGGGAGGGGCACTTATACAGTGAAAGTGGCTCAAAAGGTATGCCAACAACTACAATGTACAAAACTTAAGATCCTAGTTTGACAAACTTGACAACATCTGATCATCTACAGAGCTGACATGAGGAATTATTGTAAATCGTTTCAGTTGTGACTGTGGTATTGTGGTTTTTTTAAAGAATCTTTATCTTTAGAGATGAATATGAAAATAGTTACGGATGAAACAACACACTGAGATTTGCTTCAGAATTTGAGGGCAGAAGAAAAGGAGCACATGGGGCTACGGACGCAACAAGAATGGGCACCAACTGTCAACAGGGAAGCAGGTAACAGATAAGATGGGAGCTCAGTAAATGGGAGTTCTATCTCTTCAAAACTTTGATATTTACCATAATTAAAAGTTCCCTTTAAAAGTTTCTTGAATGTGAAAGATCAAATGATAAAACTTTTAGAAAATAATGTAGGAGAAAATATTCCTGACCTTGAAATAAAGATTTTAAAATTTTATTTATTTATTTTCAGAGAATAGGGAAGGGAGGGAGAAAGAAAGGGAAAGAAACATCGATGTGTGAGATACATTGACCGGTTGTCTCTCACACGCTCCCAACCAGGGACACACAACCCAGGCATGTGCCCTGACTGGGAATCAAACCGGCAACTCTTTGGTTCGCAGGCCAGCATTACTCAATCCACAGAGCTACACCAGCCAGGGCAGGGAATATTTTTTTTAAAACAAGAAACAAAAAGCACTAAATACCATGAAGGAAAAGACTAGCACATTGGATTAAACTAAAATTATTATTTATTTTTTATGCAAAGGTATTGACAAGCTAACACCTGGGAGAAAATATTAGTAACATACAGAGTGGGGCAAAAGTAGGTTTATAGTTATTCATATGGAAAATAATACAATAATAAATAAGTAATAATATAAGAACTATTTTACGTACTCCCAACTATAAACCTACTTTGCCCCACCCTGTACTAAAAGGAGGCCTATATCCAGAAAAATACTGAAAATGGCTACACTTCAATTTTTCCTTTTTTTACATTATTTGTTATTGTATTTTTCCATTACCATTTATCTTCCCATACACCGTCTTCCACCTCCACCTCCACGCCCCGCCAGCAATCATCACACTGTTGTTCACGTCCGTGAGTTCTTTCTTTTTTTCTTTTTTGCTCAATCCCTCCACCCCCACCCCCTCCAGAACAATTCCATTTTTAAAAAATGTAGTAATAAAATAGGCAAGAAATGCAGACACTTGACATAAAGAGAATACCCAAACAGTGGATAGGCTATCTAAAAAGATGTTAAACTTCATGACCCAGCAATTCCACTCCTAGGTACATAGTCAACTGAAATGTAAAATCATGTACAAGAATGTTCACAGAAACATTATTCATAACATTTGCACATTGGAAACAATTCAAATGTCCCTAAATAGTAGAATGGATAAACTGTAGTATACTCATAAGATACAGTAATACTGTTTCAAAGGACAAACTCTTCCTCGAACCAATGCAGATAAATCCCACATACATAATTTGCATGAAAGACACGAGATACTAAAGATCACCAACAGGAGGGAGGGGTTAGTAATTAGAAGTGGGCATGAGAGGAATTTGGGTTACTGGTAAATAAGTCATTAAGATTCAAATGTATAACTAATATTTTTTTATAAAAGCACATACCTTTCCATTTTTAAAAGTTTACAAAATTATATCTGAATAGAAACAGAACCAAGGCAATTAAAACGGTCTAAAGTTGATAAATGAAGAAGTAAAGGTGAAAGTATATTTTTTTCTAGAGCATTGCTATCCAGCAGAACTTTCTGTGATGACAGAAATGTTCTATATCTGTGCTGGCCAATATGGTAGCTTCTAGCAACGTGTGGTTATTGGAACACTCGAAATGTAGCTAGTGAGACTCAGAAACGGAATTTTAATTTAATTTAATTTAAAGAGTCAATGCACTCATGACCAGCATATTGGACAGCACAGATCAAGAGCTATGGAGGCACCACCACCCGGGTCACTGTGGCTCAGTTGGTTGGAGCAACATCTGTCCTGTAAACCTAAAGGTCAGGGGTTTGATTCCTGGTTAGGACACATACCTATGTTGTAAGCTTGGTCCTTTGTTGGGGAGCCTACAGGAGGCAACCAATTAATGTTCCTCTGTTACACTGATGTTCTCCCCCCACCTCCCAACCTAAAAGCAATGAAAACAAAAAAAAAAAAGTCCTCAGGCGAGGATTTAAAAAAAGAGAGAGAGCTCTATGGAGGCGCCACCATAGAAAACAGAACCCACTACTATGTTCTTTCTGGGGAGTGGGATGGTATAAAAAGGCTGAGATGGTATAAAAAGGTAGTGATGGGGCTAACTTGCTCATGATAACTTCTTCTGTACTATTTGATGGGTAAATTTCTATATGTGTAGAATTAAATTTTAATTTTAAAAAAGAAACTACTCCCCCTGGCTGGGTGAGTCAGTTGTTGGAGTGTCATCCTGTAGACCAAAGGGCTGTGGGTTTGATTCCCAGTCAGGACCCATGCCTGGGTTGTGGGTTTGATCACTGGTGTGGGTGCATACAGAAGGTAACCAACCAATCTTGTTTCTCTTTCACATAGATGTTTTTCTCTCTCCCCATCCCCCACATCCAGCCCCCTTCCTTTCTCTCTAAAATAAATTTTAAAAAATCCTTGGAAGAGGATTAGGAAATTTTTTTTTTAAAAAGCCATGTAATAGTCTTAAGAATTACCTTCCAGCTATTAAAAAACAAAAAAAATCGGGGGGGGGGGGAATGCAGACAACTGTATTTGAACAACAATAAAATTTAAAAAATATCAAACCCACTTTTAAAGCACAAAGGTATTCTATTTTGAATACTATTCCAAATCAGCAATGTGGGCTTTGGAAGCAATTTTAACAAAATCCCAAACTCCAAAAGAGAATTTCCTTAGAAATTAAAAATAATTAGAAACTGAAACCAAAATAAAAAGTTTTGATAAATGGCAACAGAACAAATGTAAGACCTATAAACCAGCAGGGAGTGTTTGGGATGACTGGTGCCACCGATCCTAAACATCTCAACTTGTAACTCAATAAAAAGTGACAATCCAAACAAACAAACAAACAAGATGCATCGAACTAGCATTGTAGTTAATGCTGTAGTTAAGTAAGCTGCATTTTGGGGCCAGAAAGGTAAAAAAAAAAAAAAAAAAGATTCTATAAATAGAATTAACCTTTTTTATGATTTATAAAATTAACCTTATTATTTGTCATACTTTGTAAAAATAATAATGGAACCAAATGATAAATATAGAGTACTCTTAGATCGTCAATTTGACTCAATATTACAATTATTTAATTTTTAAAAATGAAAATAAACATGCATGGAATAGAATACAAACTTCAAGTGTATTTTATTTTATTTTATTTACTTATTTTTAAAATATTTTATTTATTTATCTTTAGAGGGGAAGGGAAGGAGAGAGGGAGAGAAATATCAATGTATGGTTGCCTCTCCTGCGTCCCCCGCTGGGAACTGGCCTGCAACCCAGGCATGTGCCCTGACTGGGAATCGAACTGCAATCGTTTGGTTCGCAGGCCCGCACTCAATCCACTGACCTACGCCTGCCAGGGCTTCAAGTGGATTTTAAAAGAGAAAAGTATAGGACACTTTTGGGCATAGCATGCTTTATCGTCATGTTGATGCTCAGGGGTTTG
Source organism: Carollia perspicillata (assembly GCA_004027735.1). Classification (NCBI taxonomy): domain Eukaryota; kingdom Metazoa; phylum Chordata; class Mammalia; order Chiroptera; family Phyllostomidae; genus Carollia; species Carollia perspicillata. The sequence continues at coordinate 32,432 of PVKM010005067.1, forward strand.
TCAGTAACTGTTTTCTGCTATAGTTGGTACTTCAGTGGAAAAGTTTGAGAATCACTGTCCTACATCATTTGTTCCTGTATTTTCATTCACTTGATGATTACTATTTGAGGACCAAACATTTATGCTAGGTTGGGGCTACATAAAAGATACAATGATAGGAATATGGACAAGTACTACAGTGAAGACGGGAGAAGGGTCCCAATGTTAGCTTCAGAAGAGTCATGACAAGCTTCACAGAAGGTAGTATTTGAACTAGCTTGATAGATGAGGAGTCTGATGGTCACAGAGGACTCTCCTGACAACTTTTAGTAGTCTACTGACTACTTGGGTATCTCTTTATGTGTTAAAAAAAAATAAAAGGAATCTCAGCAGTAACTCAACATTACTGTAGCATCGAACTGGAAAATAATAATACAATATATTTTACTAAGAACTTACTATTTAGCAGGCACTGTGTTAAGTATATTTAATCCATAAAACCCTGTGTGGTAGGTATTATCATTACCCCCCCTTTACAAATGAGGAAACTGAAGCCTAGAGAAGTTAAATAACCTGCTCAACATAAAACTAGACAGGGGCCGGCCCACCAAAGGCATTTCTATACACCACACAATAGTTTTAGTGTTTATCCACTGTGCCAGATAAACAAATGACTAATTCAAAGTATATACAAATGACTGCAAAAGATAAGTACAAGTCCAGAGATTTCTATGGGCTGAATGGTTAAGAAGGCTTTATGCAGAAGTTGGAACTGAGCTGGGCTGCAGCAGAGGGAAGTCCGAGAGAAGGACCAGACAGAGAACGGACTGTGAACAAAGGCTTTTATGATGCCAAAGTCAAAGCTGACTGGGTGCCAATATGGTAGAAAACAGTATAGTCAGAAAAACAGGGAGTGACTAGGATGAAGTCAAAGAGAGATCTGGAAGGCCCAATGAGCCAAACAAGGACACTGGCAGTAGGTAGCCACTCATGAGTTTTTGAGCAGAAAGGTGAGCTAAGGAAGAGCCCAAGCGACTCTTACGAGAAAAGAGGGGCTGCTGAGGATGGTCTACAAACAAGCTGATCAGGGTCTACATGAGCAGGCTCTTACATGGCCAGAGTGGAACAAAAGGCAGTACTGTAGAAAGCAGAGTACCAGAGTGACGAAGAGTACAGGCTATGAAATCAGACTAATCGGGGCTCCAATCTGATGTTTTAGAGCTTCAAGTTCACGCACTTAGTAAGTGGAAATAATACCATCTCATTCACTTGATTGTTATCAGGTTTATATGAAATGATAGATAATGTGTATGAAGTGAACCATTCAAACAACAAAGACAATATCCAGTTCTTCAAACCTACTAATGTTCTGCTCACAATGCTGCACCTTAGTTGTACCACATCACTGCTTTCCACGGTCAGAAAATACTGAGCACCAACAATAACAATTCCTCCTCCATGACGGCACCTCTGACAGCCCAGCCTGAACCGCTGCCTTTTCTCCACTCTAACTCTCCACCATTCTGGTCCCTACCACCATTTCAGCACTCACTCACATACAACTGTGCATAAATGCTTCATGTGGTTTTCTCCCCTTTAAAACTAATCATCATAAGGGACAGAAAATGGTGTCATTTCCTTGGTATTATCACACTGAAGATCATACTTAATAAGTAAATAAAAAGAGGGTCCTTAACTTTGGTTTTGCTCAAGAGGTCAACTCCCTAATCATCACATCTGTTTTATAATTATAACTTGGTGTAGTACTGTTTTTCAAACCATTTCTTAATGACGAATCCTTTAAACAAATAAAATCAATACATAACATTGCTAAAAGCAGATAGCTCTGGTTAAAATGAGAGTGAGGCCTGAAGTACCAACTTGATGTCTGCCCGCAACTGTCATCCCTGGGACATTTACAAGGAATCCCTAATCTATCTGGAACTTGTTTGAAAACCTATGGAGTTGTCAGCACAGCCACTGTCAGGAGACCCCAAACCCTGACACTAACAAGGCGACCTAATTAATTTTCCCCTTCCCTCCTCCTGCTTTTTAATCCCAAAGGCTCTCTAGTCATTATTCCCCAGATAGGGAAGTCCTATGAAGTGCCTTGAATGCAGAGGAAGAATTTTTTAAAACCAGAGTTCCCGGGCAAGGCTCATACCAAGAGTGTCCAACTTGCTGGAGACACATTATTTTTCCTTTTTCTTTTAACAAGCATCAAACTTCTGAAAGCAAAGCTAAAATAACGCCAGGAGCAATCAGAAAGAAGCTGGGACAAAGAGGCATTCTAAGTGGCTTGTTAAAATTCTGCAAAGAAACAGTCCTTACAAGATGCTTCCTTATATTCATCATCAATCAAAAACGATTATACAAAAATGCTATCAACACTAAGACTTGTCTTTTTGTTGTTAAAATAAATCCAGACAAGAGCAATGGCCTTAGTGTAGGTAGGCACTTGAATGAGGAGTGAATTAGAATTTTTCAGCACTCAGCACTAACAGAAAAGAGTCAGTTAGGTCTGAGATAAGTAAAAACAGAAGTTGCCATAGTAACCTGCACATTTACCCTAAAAAGGCCGTACTGGGGATGAGAGGCAGGGAAGTAGGTCAATATTTCTGCCTAACGAGCTCTAGTTCTTGGCCTCCTCTCCTCATCTAAAGCAGCATCTTTCTTCTTCTCCACCCCCAAAAGTAGCAAGAGGGGGAAAATCAGGTGATAGTTACTCCTTCAAAAAGCAAAGGGTGAGGGGTGGTCCAAGCAGAGGGAAGGAGAACCAAGGGAACAGCCCACGAGAAACCTCATGCATGCCCTGGGACCACCCCTGGAAAAGCAGTTACTGATCAAGGGCACCAGTGCTAAGGAACTGTTGCTGGGTTACCACAAATCAGAAATTGCCATTTTCCCTGTAGTGGTTTAAGTGCACCTAATGGAACACTTGGGAATGCATTATTAACAGCTTTGGGTTGGGATAGTGATGGGGAGGGATGAGTACTCTGGCATGGAAGAAACCTGAGACTCAGCAAAAGGCATTCTTTGATGACTGAAACTATGAAAAGGGCTCAAGAATGGCCTAAAAAGACAGACAGGGAGGGAGGGAAGCTTAGAATATTCCTTTTCAAAATAAGCTGCTTCTGCTAACACAGAAACATAGTGCCCTCCGATACTCTGATCTGAAATAGCTACTAATCCAAGAGTGTGAGGGCAAGTCTGGTCTCTGAGATGATGTGAAGAGTGCCAGAGCTCATTATGAGCTCTTCCACCCATAGTGCCAACAAACGTGGGAAGCAAGTTAAACAGAAAACATTTGGAAACAGGTGCAGTTCCACTTTCCTGCAGCTGTTAGTATCTGCACAGGAATAACCCAGGGCATTACTAATAATTTTAACAATCTGGTGTGACAGCCATAGTATTCTAGAAGGTGACAGAAAAAGGAGCATGGTCCAAAGAGCAACAACATCTTTTTAACCAGTGACTATTTCAAACTCTAACCTTTAGATACCCTACAGCAATCACTACAGAGAGGGGGGTCTAGGCTTCCATGGGACAGGCCATTCAAACTGACTGTGAAACTTACTTCAAGTCAGCAGCATACCTAGTTGCAGAGTGTTAGAAAGGACAAGCTCAGTTTCAAATTCAAGCTCATGTATTCAGAAACATCTGCAAATTGCCCCCTTCTATGTCTGCATGTGTCTCTATTCCTCAGCCCTGTGAGAGTGGGGAAAGAAGCTCACAGACAGCAACATTTAAGATGACTTTAGAGACAGAGAGCAGCTAAAACCTTTGGAGAGGAGCACTGAGAATCACCCTATTCTGTGGGCAAAGGTCTAGAGATCTGAAGGGTCAGGTACTAGACCCCCATCCATGCTATGGGCAGGAGGAGCACAGGTGGAGCAAAGTGTTCCTAAACTTAAGGGGGGAGACTACAGACGAGAGTTAGTCACTTTTACGAGGGAAATGTGAGAACAAACAGATGCTATTCTATTACAACTTCTCAGTATAACCCAGAAAATATATTCAGTCTCACCAGTTCATAAGTCTTTTTCCTTTACATATAGCAGCAAAGAGGACAAGAAGTTTGTGGAACAAATAATTTTTAAAAAAATGTTCTGTTACAAAAAATGTTCAAGCCCAAGCATACACAAAGTAGAGAGAACAGGATAATGATCTATCACCCAGCTTCAAAAACTGACCAGCATTCTCATGTTAATCTTAAGCCAACATAGGGATCATTCTAGTGAACTGTTCTAAGTGTTACAACATCAAAAGCCTGCAAACCCAAACGGCAAATTTCTGAGTACAACCAGGAGCCCCAGGAGATAGATAGCTACTCTAGGAAAGCAGCAGCAGGCAAAGAAAAACAGACTTCCACTTCACTTCTTGAGGAATGTCCAACAGAATAATTATACCCACAAAGTGTTTCTACAACTTATATTATCTGAATTTGTAATTCCTAGAAGATGCATTTCCAATTCATTTACGCTGCTGAGCAAGAATCACTGTGTTGCACCAACTCATGAGAAAGGCCCCACAGTGACCACAGCCAGCCTTCCAGGACTGTGTCTTATTTACAACCACTTTCCATTCTGATGCAAGCATTTGGAGCAAACTTCAGGGATACAGGACCGTACACATTTAGTTCATTTATGACCTACTAAAACCCACCACGTGCTGGTATTTGGAGAAATTGAAGCAAGGTCTCTACTTACTGGTACTCTTACATCATCATAAAAACTCCAAGCCAAGGCCCATCTCATTGTCCGACCTTGACAGAATTCAGTGTAGGTGACTTTAGGAACCTGAAACCAACAAGCACAGCATCTCATCAAACTGAAGTCATTCTATCAATATGTTTCCGGCTGCTGCCTCACGTGAAATTGTGTGTTGGTCTTTCTTTTTATCAGTTAACAAACACTACTATCAAAAACAATTACGCACAGCTGCCTAAAATCAATGAATAAATTATCTCAACAAAGTTAAGAGCCCCCCCCCACCCTATAAAACATTAGAGAGAATTTATAGTTCTGGCTTGAGATCCAAATAAATGAAACACTCAAAACACAGCTCTTCAAAGAATCTTTGGTAAAATGAGTTGAATGGGTTTTTTTTTTTTGTTTTCTTTTTCTAAGAAAGAGAGCCACCAAATGGCTAAACACAGCTATGTAGTCTCCCTTTTGTCTATCAGATTTTAAGAAGAAAAACTACTTTGTAGCTATTCTAATTTTAACAAAGAAAAAGTGTGGTAGGGAACATAAGATAAATAGGATGTTAGAGATAAACCAGCAATCAGAAATTTGGCTTCTACCACTGACCCCACATTTGATCCCCTTCTCTGAAAAGTCATCCTGCTCAGGCTTATCAGGCAGAAGCACAAACTGGGAAGGGCACTGGGAAGGGCGGGGGAGTATGTATTTGCCACCTGCTTTGCAAAACAGAATCAAGGGGCTGAGCCGGTATGGCCTGTCCCTAGTGGGAAATAAACTATGCTGAGGAGCATTCTAGTTCTAGCTGTTCTTTGGTAACTAGACGCGTAATCTAGAACAAGTCTCTTAATTTATGTAGCCCTAAGTTTCTACAATTATAAAGGAGTCAGACCTGATACCAACCAAGTTTTTTGATTTCTGGTTTCTCTGACATTCTACACATCCTGTTTTGCCACTTTCTTTGTTATGAGTAATTGTCAACAAGGCCTTATTTAAATAATATATAAAAAGTCCCTTTTAGCCCAAAAATTACAAAATAAAAAAATAAGAAAGATAAAAAACCCACTTAGAGATCCAAAGTATAAAGGAAAATTCTATATTCCAACTACCATCAAAAGCAGGAGCACAAGAACAGTAATGACAAAGGTTTACCCCTTGTATCCGAAGTTCTTCCTTCAGAGGAGCAAGGCTGCATTTCTTTCCCAGCATACAGCTATACCACCTAGGGAAAAAAATCAGACAAGTAACGCTGTTTACGCACTTACATTTTTTAAAAACTGATTTGAGAGAGGGAGGGAAAGGGGGGGCCCAGAGAAACAGTAATTTTGTTGTTCCACTTATTTATGCATTCATTGCTTGCCTCTTGTATGTGCCCTGACCAAAGATCAAACAAACAACCTTGGCATAGGAGGCGACGCTCCAACTAACTGACCTACCTGGCCAGGGCTATGTGGTTACATTTTTAAATTAAGCATTATTCCAGTGAACAAGATAAGAACAGTAGCAAACAAATGCTGAATTAAGTTGTAAGTGACAAAAATAAGAACTGTATACAAAGTATTTAGACAAAGAACAAATCTAGCCAAGCAAAGTAAGCCCAAAGCAATTTAAAAAAGAAACCTCCACTTAGCCTCGCCATCATTCAGGGCTGTCAGATATTTGTAAAGAGAGTGAAAGAGTGAGAGGTCTCACCTGTGATGCTCAGAATACAGGCCATTTAGCCTTAGGACAGAAATTAGTTAATAAATAACAATCAAAACATCTATACCTGAAACAAATGTAATGTGTCAATTATACCTCAACAACAATAAACATGTACTGTATAAACACCCCCTCCCCATATAAAAAAATTATAGCCCTGGCTGGTGCGGCTCAGTGGGTTGAGTGCTGGTCTGCAAACCAAAAGCCATTTCAACTCCCAGTCAGGGCACAGGCCTGGGTTGTGGACCAGGTTCCCAGTAGCGAGCGCACGAAAGGCAACCACACACTGAGGTTTCTCTCCCTCTTTTTCCCTCCTTTCCCCCTCTCTCTAAAAAATAAATAAATAAAATCTTTAAAAAAATTATAAAGTCTAGTATGAACCTGTATTTTCATATGCTCTCACCTACAGTAATTTAAGAATATATATTACATCAGAGTTTTAACATGAAATCAATTTCTTCTTTAGTAAATACAAATCCAGAACAGGAAGTGCAGAGGAGTGAACTGATTGAAAAATAAAAGAACAGCCCTGGCTGGTGTAGCTCTGTGGAATGCATATGGGCTGTGAACCAAAGGGTCGCCGGTTAGATTCCCAGTCAGGGCACATGCCTGGGTTGTGGGCTGGGTCCCCCGTGGGGGCCACATGAGAGGCAACCACACATGGATGTTTCTCTCCCTCTCTTTCTCCCTCCCTTCCCCTCTCTCTCTAAAAATAAATAAAGAAAACAAACAAACAAATAAATAAAACAACAGAATTTATGTCTTCCAATTACTCTATAAAAAGTTTGAAAAGTATAAACATTATATAGGATTTCTCTGTAGCCCATGAAGGATTAACTACTATGGGAATTTCCTGTTTGCCATAAACAACTAGGAACTTGACAAAATATATGAAAAAACTGTTTTTCAGACACTGGATAACTGAAGACCTATGATCACAGAGAGAGAAACAAGCGAAGTGAGTCCTACATTTGCCAGAGCTTACTGCCTGAAGGAAATTTCCAAGCTGCAATGCAGGGAACGAAAACTCACACAGAGCCCAATAATCTTGCTGAATTGACAAGCTAGATATTGGAGTTATGAGAGGCCAAAGCAGTAAGGATTTAAATGGCAAAATACAAAAGAAGGAGCTGCACAGACAATTCTGGGCACCTGCAGAAGAGTTCCCTGGAATATTTTGCAGAACACTTATCTGCACAGGTGAGGCACAACTCGGTGAGGCCAGGGAAACTACTCCCAGAGAGCAGTTAACTGAACAATTCCCGGAGTCCAGACAGAGATGGGATTAGTCTGTGGTTCCCCTAGGGAGAGCAGACAGCCCTTGTTGATAAAAGGGGTATCTATCTAGTAGAGTTCTGGGAAGCACACTGTTTTATAATGGGACTAGAAGCTATTCTGTTTGTCCTCTACTGACACTTAAAAGCAAGACTCTAAAGGATCAAACTGATCACAAATAAGAAAGCATCAGAACAAAATCCAACACTCTTTGAAAAAGAAATATAACGAATGACAGCATCACAAAACATAAGATCTGCAATGTACAGGATCCAATAAAAATCACCAGACATTAAAAGAAGCAGGAAAATAACTCAAGACCAGGATTTCAAAACCAGTCTTGGTCAGTAAGAAACAGACTAAGACTTGATTTAGCAAAATACCATTTAGGTTCACCCATGTTGTTCTCAGTGGCAAGACTTCATTCTTTTTTGTGGCTGAGTACTATTCCATTATCTGTATCTATATCTATATATCTCCATCCCACATCTTCTTCAGTTTGCATATCAAAGGCATGCTCCAGCTGGGCCCTTTGCCATCTCTAAAAAATGGCTAGCCCAGGTAGGAGCAGTCTCTCTCTAATCAAAAAGATTTTCAAGGAGTCAAAACATCATAATATATAGAAAATTAAAAATATTTACAATACAAAAACAGGTACAGAAGTCTACATTGTGTATGACCCCCCGTATATGAAAGTCTAGCCCAGGCAAACACTATCTGACAGAAGGACCAGTGGTCACTGGAGACTGACATGGGTAAGGCAAATGGCAAAGGGGCACCATGGAACTTTTTAGGGTGATGGAAATGTCCTGTATCTTGATTGTGGTGGTGGTTACATACACTTTTGTCAAAACTCATTGAACTGTACACTTAAAATTGAAGAATTTTACTCCAATTTGTATGCAAGTTATACCTCAAAAATCACTTAAATATAAATTTCTAAATGTTATGTATCTTATATCTTCAAATATATATAAAGAATAGTTAATACAGTAACGTTTCACATGTTTCTCTGCTTATAACAGCTTAGTTACACTAGCAATACATAGTTATCCTACATTTTTCCAAATCATCACAATTACCCGTGTCAGTTGAAATTTATCTAATTGCACATTATTTTTTTAACTTTTTCATTTATTGATTTTAGAGAGGAAATGGAGAGAGAGATGAAGAGAAAGTGAAACATCGATTTGTTGTTCCACTTACTTATGCATTCACTGTTTGATTCTAGTATGTGCCCTGACTGGGAATTGAACCCACAACCTTGGTGTACCAGGACGACCCTCTAACCAATTAAGATATCCAGCCAGTGCTAATCGCACATTATTATTATTATTATTATTATTATTATTATTATTATTATTATTCTCTGAGGATATTTCCCTTGATTTTAGAGACAAAAACATCAGGGTGAGAAACATGAACATGAGAAACATCAATTGGTTCCCTCCTATATATATGTAGACTGGGGATCAAACCACAACCTATGTACGAGGGGTGACCCCCCAAAACCCGAAATTATCTTCTGGAGGGCGGGCCTCTTGTAGCACACGATTCCCCCACTAGGTGAGTATTCTAGGAACCCCTCTCTATCAGTGGTCCAGCTGGCATTGTTGTGAGAGGCTGCGTTCAGCTTCAGTGAATTTTTTTTGAAGGCTGTTTCAATGCATTTGCCCATTTCATGCTGAGTGTTCAGCAGTTTTTGACCAAAAACAGCATGAACCTTGTGCCCCACTCTCCCTATTCACACAATCTTGCCTCAAGAGACTTTGTTTTCCCAGATGAAAAGTCTTCAAAGGGAAACTTTTTTGCTGCTGTGGAAGAGGTGAAACAAAAAAATGGTGGAAACATTAATAGGCATCAAAATTGACGAGTTCAAAATCTATTTTGAGCAGTGGAAAAAAGTCTCCATAGGTGTATTATATCAAATGGAGAACTCTGAAGGTGACTAAAGTTTAAACATGTAAGAATACACATTTTTTAAATAAATAAATTCCAGGTTTTTGGGGGTGAGTCCCCCTCATATGTGCCCTGACCAGGAATCAAACCCTCAACCTTTTTGTGTACAGGGACAACGCTCCAACCAACTGAGTCATCTGGCCAGGGTGTACATTACTTTTAAAGAGAAATTAAGGAAATCAAGGAGATTAAGGAAATACACTATTATATTGCTTTAGAAATAGTTTACTAACAAATATTTTGTTTTCATTATTTGTGCATTCAAGAACAGGTGACTGCCCCTATTTTTGTTTCATCAATCCCCTTTCCCATTGAAAATACAAAGGACTAATTGTTCTACCTAAAGTACTTTAAACAAACCTGGGTGCATTTACCTAGATAGAACATAATCAATTTCATTTAGTGGTTTTAAAATGTTTGGAAGAAAAATAGTATGTTCCCTTTAAGAATACACTGTATAAATGCAGAATTAAAAGGAATTTAAAAGCCTTTTGTATGTTAAGAACAAGATGGAAAAAAAAAATTAACAGCAATTTACCCTGACTGGTGTGGCTCAGTGTAACTGACTGCTGGCCTGCAAACCAAAAAGTCGCTGGTTTGATTCCCAGTGAGGGTACATGCCTGGGTTGCAGGTCAGGTCCCCTCTTGGGGGCATGTGAGAAGCTGCTGGTTGATGTTTTCCCCCCTCTTTTTCTCCCTCCCTCTCTCCCTCCCTCCCTTCCCTTTTCTCTATAAATAAATAAAATTAAAAAAAAAAAAGAGCAATTAGTACTCACATAGTGACCTATAAAGTAGGTTAATTAACACATTTCCTTTAAAATTAACATTCCTGAACAGATTAGATCACAGTCACCAGAAGCCACGAAATAGCCCAGAAAAGAGACAAAAGAAAGATACTATAAATTCCCTCAGGAGATGAAGAAAGCAAATGTTTAGATAATTAAGTCTTGTAATGGTAAAATATGTCATTGGTACTTTACATAAACTCAGGAGAGAAAAAAAAGGTTTGGAGAGTTTATGTTTTCTTTAAACCTTGCTGTAAGGTGAATACTGTATTATGAATCTTTTTAAGACTTAATCTCATCAATATACTTAACTGTTTTTTGCAAGTTACATTTCTTATAAAAAGGAAGCAGAGGTAAACTGGTTGTATTAAAAATTCTGTGTTAACCTCACTCCTAATAGATCCTAGCTGCTCTCAACAGGCATCCTGTGACAACTAATCAAAATGCAGGTAGAAAAAAATGATCAAAAAGAAGATCTAGTTACCCAAGAGACTTTGAACCCATTATACTATTTTAATGATTACTGTACTAATAGCACTCCTCCATTTACAGCATTTAGCAATTCCTCTGAAACAGCAGGTTTCAAGGAAAACTATTTTGAAATAATTTCAAACATATAGGAGTTCCAACGATTCGGTATACTCTTTATCCAGATTTAGCAATTAACATTTTCCTCCATTTCCTTGCTCTGTGTGTGTATATTTTTTCTAAACCATTTGATACTTAACTAAACATATCATTGTGCCCCTTTAAAGCTAAATATTTTGTTCATTTTAAAGATTTTATTTATTTATTTTTAAAGAGGGGGAAGAGAGGGAGAGAAACATCAATGTTTCTTTACAATACCATCATCAATTTCAAATTTGAATTCAATGTCCATATTCAAATTTCACTAATTACCCCAGTAATGTCTTTCATAACAACCTTCTCCCCTGATGCAAGATCCAATGTAGGATCACACATTTCATTTACATGTCAAGTTTCTTCAGTCTCTCAGTCTGAAATACTTTAGGTCTTTTTTTAAATAAAGATTTTATTTATTTATTTTTAGAGAGGAGAAGGAAAGGAGAAAGAGAGGGAGAGAAACATCAATGTGTGGTTTGCGTCCCCTACTAGGGAACCTGGCCTGCAACCCAGGCCTGTGCCCAGACTGGGAATTGAACCGGTGACCCTTTGGTTCATAGGCCAGCACTCAATCCACTGAGCCGCACCAGCCAGGGTGCTTTTTTACTTTCATGACCTTAATATTTTTTAAGAACTGTCTTACAAAATCCTTCAAGTTGGTTTGTTTAAAGGTTCCTCATTGTTAGATTCAGTTATGCATTTTGGGCATAAAGAGATGAAAGGTGCTGCTGTGCCCTTCAAGGTACCTCGTATCAGGAGGTGATCCCCTGATCACGGTGGTATTCCGCCAGGTTTCTCCACTATCAAGTTACCATATTTCTTTTTGTAACTATAATCTGTGGGGAGATATTTTGAAACTATGTACATACCTGTTTCTTTTCAAATTTTCTATTGCTGATTCTTCCACAAATCAATTATTACTACAACAATTACAGAATGATTTTTCTAACTTTATTATTCCTTCTACATTTAATTATTTGGCATTCTACTGTAATGAAGAACATTTCCTTTAGCTTCCTTACATATTGCATTGATTATTTTACTTGGTGATTATAATCCATTATTGTCATTATTCATTCTGAACTCACATTGTCCTATCTTTGGCTTGAGCTGACCCCTCTGTTCTTCTGACATTTAATTCCATAAAAGGTATCACATCAATCTTACAGGCTTACCCTTTTACAAAGGCAAGTCAAAGGTCACAGTAGAACTGGACAGCCTTTCAGCTGGGGAATTAACTAAAAGCTCAGTTATAAAATCTACACTTGGCCTGGCTGGTGTGACTCAGTGAATTGAGTGATGACCTGTGAACCAAAGGGTTGCTGGTTCAATTCCCAGTCAGGACAAATTAAAAGAAAAAGAAAGAAAGAAAAAAAAATCCCTACAATTGTTCCCTACAACTAATACTTATAACACCCCATAACTATACTAGCACCTGGTTTAAAAAACAGAAAGGGAGGGAAAGTTCTACAGTAACATAAAATAACCAAGTACTTGTAACATTTCCTTTCATAACCATGGACCTCTGCATTTAAATTTACTGAATTCCTAAAATGGCCAAGTTAAAATGATCCTATTCATTATTCATTATTATTATTAATTATATCAAGTATATATTCATTTATTTGTATGATTACCCTATGAGGGAAATACTGTTACACCATTTTACCAACGAGAAAACAAAATGTAAAAGATAAGTCAATAATCTGAGCCTTTGAAAATGAATCGCATTTCCAAAGGCTCAGATTATTAACTTTATTGCCCATCACACCAAATATGTGGATTATACCCAAATTCAAGAAGTATGCACCATCTGGCTGGGGGTAGGTAATGAAAAGGAAAAAGCAAAATGAGGGAGACTGGGTGAAACCAGTATTAAGTTGAAACTCTGTTAGATACAGAGGTTTAATTCCTGGAAAAATAGTAAAATTATTGCCATAAAAGGCATCAGCTATAGAACTACTAACCAATGACAAGAATGGAATTCAGGACATAAGAAATTTGATAAAGTCTCCTAATTTATTTAAAAGGTTAAAAGAGTGAGTCTCTAAAAAAGAAAATGCTAGTAGGTAAACTCAAGTCACAGGCACAACAAACACCTGCAAATCACTGATAGAAGGGCTGTCTGATAATGTTATATGTCAATTATATCATTTTTTTAAATAAAAAAAGACTGTCTAACTACAAGTCCAATTGCAGGTTGGGCCCCAGAGGCTAAATGGAGTGGTGGGAAGAACACTGGACCAGAATCAGGAGATAATGGGTCCCAAGTCTCTAATCTGTAAAACTTGTACAACTTGTACCTCCCAAGGGACTCCAAGTTGCAAAATTCCTTAAGATACAAAACAGAAGTGCAGTTGCTACAGGTGAGTTATCTCAAGTGTCATCACTGAGATGTGTCTATTTTTAGCACTTCAAAATATGCAGTTTCCACAGCACTCTAAAATTTGAGAATTGCATAGTAGGAGAAACATTATGTTAACCATAAAAATATGCAGGAGGACAGTAACAGGTAATACACGTACAAATGCAAGTTGTCATAGTACAATATGAAACTGTAAACAGTATTTGCAAATATGTTCAAGAAATTCATCCATCTCAACTTGCTAGAGCAGACAAGACTCCTAAACCCTGTTTTCTTTTGTTTGTTTGTTTTTGTTTTAACTTTCATCCAAGGATGTTTACTGATTTTCAAGAGAGACATTGATGTGAGACAGGAACATCCATCAGTTGCCTACCAATTGGGGATCAAACCCGCAACCCACTGGTACACAGGATGATACTCCAGTGAATGGAGCCACCATTCACTGAATGGGTTGTGGTGAATTTTACTATTCACCACACAGTGAATGGGGCCAGGGCTGAACCCTGGTTTTAAAATCGTAACTGGGTAAGAAGCCACCAACCTCAAAACAGTCAACTCTAGAGACATGACGGGCTCTAGCAATTTAGCCTTCCTAGCAAATGTATTCCTTTTATTCAGTTTGTGGGCTACCCCAGAGCCAGGTAAAGGCAGACTTGAAACATATTGACCAATTTCTCTCCCTTAGACTGGTATTACTTTACAACATATTTTTGTAGTTCAAAGGGACTCTGGAAATAATAGAAATTTACTGATTAAAAATCTCCTGAAAACAACCTTCCCCATTTTCCTGGTTAGGACCAGTCCCCTCAAAAGATGACAGGTGCTGGAAATGGCCCGGATCACCTCTTTTTATGAGGCTCAGGCTCTTTATGCTACCTACTCAGACTCTTCTCAGTGTTCAGCATTACTCAAGTCTCTTTTTTCCTGAATATGTAATGGATCTTTGAATGACTCAATTTAAAGCAATAATTTATTAACCTCTGGCTTCAACAATGTGTGAATTTTCTATGACAGACCATCCAATAATCTGAGTTGTTTCCCACAAATATTTTTTAAAAACTCATTATTTAACAAATCGGGATATTTGATTTTGAAATTGGCCTTTTACTAAAATAAGCAGTTTTAAACACCTATAAATCCAAAAGAAAAAGAAAAAAAGTATTCCGTATCCAGCAATTCCACTTCTGGGAATACACCCAAAAGAACTGAAAGCAGAGTCTTAAGAGATACTTGCACCCATGTTCACAGCAACATTATCAGTAACAGCCGAAAGGTGGAAGCAACCCAAGTGTCCATCGAAAAAATGTGCTATAGCCCTGGCTGGTGTAGCTCAATGGATTGAGCGCGGGCCTGTGAACCAAACAACCGCACAACCGCGGTTCGATTCCCAGTCAGGGCACATGCCTGGGTTATGGGCCAGGTTACCAGTAGGGGGAGCTCAAGAGGTAACCATACATTGGTGTTTCCCTCTCTTTCTCCCTCTCCTCTCTAAAAAAAAAAAGAAATAAAATCTTTAAAAACAAATCTTCCCTATGTCTCAAAGCTAAATTCTAGGGTTGAAAACATTTTAGTTTTGAACTACCACGTTATCCATCACTTCAACACTTGGCAGGATGAGAAGTCAAATGAAGCAAACAGCTCTTTTTGACTACCTTATGCTGCTTAATAATAGGTGTGTTGCTCAGAATAATTAGCTTTTAACTTAACTTTCTGCTGGAACTGGTTAGTGATTTCAGTTTCCCTTCATTAAGTTCCTGACAGTTCAATATCCTCACATCTGTCATTGTTTGGGAGAATGATTCCAAGAACAAAAATTGCTTTGAGGACTAGGCATCAAATTTATTCTGGTTCAGGGGACAGATTTGAACCCATCTGTTTTCTAATCAAAAGCCATATTTCAATCAGTTTTGCTCCATCACAGTACCGAAATAAAAGTAATACAATCATATGGTATTTTCTCCTCCTTTCTGTCCATGTAGTACAGATGAATGCAGGAAACTCCAAACAATTAAAGGCATGAGCGCTCCTCAGAAACAGGGTCTTTGAGGAATGTAGGCCCTGCTACCTTCTCAATTTTTAAATGTTTGTTTTTAAATCATTGTGATTACGCTGACTCTAAGTGGCACATTTTTATTTTGGAATTACACAGGGGAAAATATTCCCAGATTGTAATAGTCAACTTACCTTAATCTTTTTTTCAGTTGTAAACTGTCATGGATGATCCTCTTAACAAACTCTAACTCGCCTCCTTCTGCCATGATCTCTGTGATGCCCCCTGTATTCACAGAACTAGGTGGTGGCCTGCGAGGGTTTCGAGAGTTCACTCCCTGGACAACAACAACAAAAGCCTAGTGAAAACTTTACACTATGAGATCGAGTCTTTGACTGTAGTCTAGTTCTGAGTAAGAGTGCTGAGATACAATTTTAGTTTCCAAATATCATGTTAGACTTAGGACTTAAAAATCATATTACCATTCCAATATTGCACTTTAAAATCTGCATTCATACAAATATTCTGTCCTAGGATCTTTTACCTTCCATCTTTGTGGATAAACATACAGAAATTTTACTTTTTTATATACCCAATTCTGTCCCTTCTTCTTTATGTTTTCGGTCTTGGAATCATGTACAGAGTAAGTATTCCACCCAAAAACTATGTATTATTTTTAAAAATATTTTATTGATTATGCCATTACAGTTGTCCCATATTCACCTCCACCCTTCACACCCCCTCCCACCCACACTCCCCTCCTTTAGTTCATGTCCATTTGTCATAAGTTCTTTAGCTTCTACATTTCCCACACTACTCTTGCCCTCCCCCTATTTTCTCCTCACTGTCTATGCTACTTATTCTCTGTACCTTCTCCCCCACCCTCTCCTCCCACTCCCCTGTTGCTAACCTTCCATGTGATCTCCATTTCTGTGGCTCTGCTCCTGTTTTAGGTGACTGCTTAGTCTGCTTTTGTTTTAGGTGTGGATGTTAATAACTGTGAGTTTGCTGTCTTTTTTCTGTTCATATTTTTTATCTTCTTTTTCTTAGATAAGTCCCTTTAACATTTCATATAGTAAGGGCTTGGTGATGATGAACTCCTTGGACTTGACCTTATCTGAGAAGCACTTTATCTGCCCTTCCATTCTAAATGAAAGTTTTGCTGGATAGAGCAGTCTTGGATGTAGGTCCTTGTCTTTCATGACTTGGAATACTTCTTTCCAGCCCCTTCTTGCCTGTAAGGTCTCTTTTGAGAAATCAGCTGACAGTGTGATGGGAACTCCTTTGTAGATGACTGTCCCCTTATCTCTTGCTGCTTCTAGAATTCGCTCCTTCATTTTAATCTTGGCTAATGTAATGATGATGTGCCTTGGTGTGTTCCTCCTGGGATCCACCTTCTTTGGGACTCTCTGAGCTTCCTGGACTGCCTAGAAGTCTATTTCCTTTGCCAGATTGGGGAAGTTCTCCTTTATTATTTGTTCAAATAAGTTTTCCACTTGTTGCTCTTTCTCTTCCCCTTCTGGTACTCCTATAATTCGGATGTTGGAACGTTT
>PVKM010005068.1:0-38199 GCA_004027735.1 Carollia perspicillata
GCTATCCAAACATTACTTTAAAAACATATAGGATACCTTATTGACTGGTAACATGAATAAGAAAAAAGCAAGCAAACATCACATATGGTTTAGGTGCAGGATGCATGCAATTCCGTGACAGAGGTTGTGAGTGACACAAATTTGTCCAACCCATAGAGTTTGATTTTTAGAAAGTAATAGAATTTTAGGGTTTGAAAAAAATCTCAGTGTGTGACTAGAATCATCGGTATCACCTGGGAGTCTGACAGAATCACAAATTTCTGGATCTTACCCCCACATCCCAACAGGCCCTCTGAAGCAGAATATATGGCCAGGAGGGAGTGAATCTGGTTTTGTTAAGCTCTCCCAGGTTGAAGTCTGAGATCCCTCTGATGTCACTCATGAGTGTCACTGATTCTACATTAAGTGTATGTAGGGACAGGAGTGATGCACCGGGAGGGCCAGGCCTGCAGCAAGAGATGGAGCACCTTGCATGTCCAGAAGTGTGGGCTGCTGCATGTCAGTGGCCACTGAGGCCTCTGAGGCCTCTGAGGCCGCTTGTGAATTCTCTTCAGGACAAATGAGGTGAGGGTTGGCATGTTAGTGGGGGAAGACAAATGTGGGAACAAAGACTGTGAAGACAACAGCAGCGTTTTGGCTGTCACTGATGGGTTATACATATAGTACTACTGAAATGAGTGGCAAAAACACATTCTCTGATGTGGGTGGAAGCCTGGTGCCCCCGAATGGCATGGCCGGCATCACTGTGTGACTGATGGTCGTCTGACAGCAAAACCACCTACTGCTCATAAATTCATTTGGACAAGCCATAAATTCAATGTGAGTGGCACCCCAGAGCAATAGGTACCTTACTCCACCCCTAGAAAGAAAATTCAAGAGTGGGTTCAAGCATCAACACTTTACAAATAAAGACAACGAAAAATAATTTAAACATGTAAAATATGAGGCTGTCATGTAATTATACCTTTACTGCTTAGTGTTAACTTGATTAAATTATTTGATTAAACAAAAATAAATAGATAAATTAGTGTTGAGAGGGACATTCATTATCTTCCATGGCAACCCACTGCATAGTTGGACAGTTTTGATTTTTCTGAGATAAATCTCTGAGTATAGAGATACCAGCTGTGGTCCCAATTCTATTCATCAGGAGCCACAGAAACAAGCCCCAGTTCCTTTTCCTTTGTTGGGATGTGAGATAGACGGATTCTGGTTTGAATGCTGGCTCTATCATTAATGCATGTATGACTTTGGGTATCTTACCTGACCTTCCTGAGACTCAGTTCCCTCATCTGTAAAGGAAGAATAATATTAGTGTCTCTCTTATAAAGCTGTGGTGAGGATTAATGAGCATGTAATAAATAGAGGTTAGTTATGATTATTATTTTAAGTGATAAAGCTTTAACTTTTAAGATGGTTGTTATGTTCCCTCTAAGTCTTCTTTTAAGCTAGATGTCCACAGTTCCCTCCACTATCCCTATTATGAAGTGATTTTGGATTCTCTCACTGTTCTAACAGCTTTTCTGTAAATATGGTTCAAAGGTCTCCATGTCAATGTCCCCAACAAAGTGTGGCTCCCCAAAATGGAAGGAGCTCTATATTCCACATCATATCTGATCTGGGCACTGTTGAACACTACTATGGCCTCTTTAAGAAGAAAATACTATTCTCTGTCAATGTAGCCAAACTTAGATATTTTCACAGTCATTTCATCCTGTGGACTCATACTGACCTTGCTTTCACCTGCAACACTGAGGTATTTTAAAATAAATATTATTTTTAATTACACAAATGAGATAGCTTCAATAAGCAAAAAGAGAACAATAATGACAAAAGTGCAAGCCAATCAATCAAAAATAAACAAGTAGGACTACACCAAACTAAAAAGCTTCTGTACCTCAAAGGAAACAATAAAGATATGAAAAGACAACCTATAGAATTGGAGAAAGTATTGGCAAACAATCTGTCTGACAAGAAGCTAATATCCAAATTATATAGAGAATCTTACAACTCAACAACCACAACCACAGCGGTAGTTTATTGAAATATGGACAAAGGATATGAATAAACATTTGTCCAAAGAAGATAAACAGCCAGCAGGTACATGAAAAGATGTCCATCATCCACTAACCATCAAGAAAAGGCAAATTAATACCACAATGAGATATAACTTCACACCTGTTAGAATTTACATTATCAAAAAGACAAGAGTAAGTATTGGTGAGGATATGCAGAAAAGGGAACTTTTGTGTACTATTGGTGGGAATGTAAATTAGTGCAGCCACTTTGGAAAACAATATAGAGGTTCCTCAAAATATTAAAAATAGAACTACCAAATGATCCAGCAATTCCTGCTTCTGGGTATATATCTGAAGGAACTGAAATCAGGATCTTGAAGAACTGTAAGCACCCTCATGTTCACTGTATTATTCACAAAAATACTCATGTACAAAGAGAGGGTACACCTGGCCCTCCATAGCCTCAGGTTTCAAATCTGCAGATTCAATCAACCATGGATTGCAACTATCTGGAAAAAAAAAATTCTGTAAAGTTCCAAAGAGCAAAACTTGAATTTGACACATGCCAAGCACTACACTGAATCCATGTGCAGTGATGGGTAGAGGTACCTTGCTGTAGCCTATATACAAATGTAGGTTATATGCAGATGCTACACCATTTTATATGAGGGACTTGACCATCTGTGGGTTTTGGGATATGAAAGGTGGGGTAAGGCATTGGGGTTCTGGAACTAATCCCCAGCAGATGCTGAATGGTGACTGTAGATTGGTGGTTGTGGGGGGCTCGGGGCTGGAGAAAGCGGGGAGATGTTGGTCAAAGTGTACAGACTTCCAGTTGTAAGATCAGTAAGTTCTGGGAAATCTAATGTACAGCATGGTGACTAGTTAAAAATACTGTATTATATATACTCAAATGTTCCTAAGGGAGTAGTGGATCTTAAATGTTATAATAACAAAAAGAAGAAATGGTGGTTGTGTGAGGTGAATACTGTACTAACTTTGTTGTGCTAACATTACCTCAATATATATGTATCAAATATCACACTGTACACCTTAATCTTCCATATGGTATATGTCAATAATATTTCAGTACAGCTAGAAAAAATGAATGCTATAGTTAACGTGCCAGTAGCTAAAAACTTAAGTGCACCCTTAATTATTTAAGTAAATTTGCAGCTGTGTAATTATTTGAATAAAATGGCTGCACAGTTTTATAATTTCCAATACATATCACCAAATTGTTGCAAAACTTACCAATTCACACTTTAATGTGAAGCATATGAGAAAGCCTATTTCATCACACCTTTCTCATCCAGCATGAGGTTTGCTATTCTTCCTATCTTTATCAATTTGGCAGATTAAGAGATTAGCATTTTAAATTTAATTTATTTGATTAAAATGAGAATACACAGTTTTGTTTATTAATAATTGATATTTCTTCTTTGTATAGTGGTCAGTTCAAGCCAATTCAAGTCTGATTCTTTGAAGCAGGCAACACACACACAAACACGCACACACACTGTTTCACTCCTCTCCCATCCTGTATTAGTACACCGTGCTCTCTCTCTTTTCATTTTTGTGGGCCAGAGTACAGGAACTTATTTCCCCCTTTGTAATAATCATGTTAAACATTCAGCCAAATAGTTCAGCATTTTGGATCTTGATTCTATCATCCTGTGTTTGCTGTCTTTTCTGGTTTGTGTTTAACTACTAATCTGATACGTTTGCAGAATACCTTTTTATTCTCCTTTTTCCATAAAGTGTTAGCAGGACAGGGCTCTGTCCAGAGCCTGTGGCACTCTGTCAGGAAGTGGTCCTGCCTTGACATCACCCCATTAATTATATGTGTTTACTCAGGGTTACTTATAAGTAGACAGACTGCTGTCAGCACCCCGTGGACAATATTGGAATCCCATGTGTTCCAATGTTCTCTATGGTTGATCACTGCAACTGGCTGTCGAGGTCCAATGAAGAAATAGCATTGCAGAGTTTCAATCTCTGGCTATACAAGATGGTATGTACAAACCAAGGCTCACAGTATGTCCACTCCCAGGGTGAATGTGTTCCTGACTGCTGTGGGTGGGTGCTTTGAGTCTGGTTTCCTTTTAGTACCATTCACTGAGTGGTAGCTGGGTTTCCCCACCATCTTTTTAGTGACTCTGAATCTCTAATGACTGAATCTGAATCTTAATGATTCTGAATCTGTAATTTGTGTTTCTTACCTAGAAGCCTTTTGGCTTTTCATGTGGTGAGAATGAGATTATAAACACAAATAGGCATGGGGCACTAATGTTATCTGGTGGCGATTACAGAAAATTCATTCAGTCTCAACAAATGTTTATAGTATGCTTTAAAATTTTTTGGTGAAGGGAAAATTCCAAAGTAAAAAATTTTAAGACAGCTTTAGAGAACTTGACACAGATATGTGCCACCATCACCACAATCAATTTTAGGACATTTTAATCACCTTGAAAAGAAATCCGGTATCCTTTAGCTATCACCACCCTACTCCTCCATCTTCCTCCTGCCTCTAACACCAGCCCTAATCAAACCCCAATTTACTTTCTGTCTCTATAGCTTTCTCTATTTTGAATTTTAGTATACACAGAATCATATAACATGTGGTCTTTTTGTGACTAGCTTTTTTTTTTACTTAGGGTAAAGTTTTCAAGATTTACTCATGATGTAGCATGTATCTATACTTCATTTCCTTTTATGGCTAAGTCATATACATTATTATATGGCTATTCCAAGTTTGTTTATCTGCTCATCAGTTGATGGACATCTGGGGTGTTTCCACCTTTTGGTTACCATGAATAATACTGCTATAAACATTCATGTACAAGTTTTTGTAAGTACATATGTTTTCATTTCTCTTAGGTATATACCTAGGAGTAGAATTACTGGGTCAAATGTTAACTCAGCATTTAATTGTTTTAGGACATGCCATCCTACTTTCCAAAGTGTTGCACATTTTACATTACCATGAGCAGTGTAAGAGGGCTCTAATTTCTTTATGTCCTTGTCAATACTTGTTATCTGACTTTTTGATTTTAGTCGTCCTAGTAGGTATGAAGGAAAATCTCATGGTGGTTCTAATTCTCTTTTAAATTGTATTCAGTACTAATTTTATTTGCCTATTTTCATTTTCTACTCTTTTTGGGGAAAAAAGGAAATCATTCTTTTGTATTCTACTTGAAAATTCTAAACTTACTTATTTTAAAGTCTTCACCAGACTATCTCATAAATTATTTTCATCTGGAGCAAATTCATGTTCTCATTATTTAGTCTTTCCCAGTGTTATATTTCCTCAAATATATATTTTGGCATTTCAGTGTGTAAGCTTATTTTCAGTTGGAGGTATTTGATTAAGACCCTCCCTACACTGTGCTCACATCTCCCTGTCTAACAGTTTGGTGGTGGCCTTACCCAGCTCACCGTGTACCTCTATTCAGAACCAGAATTGACGATATCATTTTGAGGACTCACCTTAATACTGGGGATATCACAGTATTAAGCAGCACTTTATCAAAAAGCTGTATTTGTCCTGCAGACTTGCACCTTGTTAAAGTCATATCCCTAGTTGTTGGTCAGTAATAGTTTTCTCCAGTCTTCTTTCACATGTCACTGTCACATGGTCAAAGGAGCTGATAACAGAGGATTGAGAATTGAGTTGGAAATCTGGGGAGTCCAACTTGCTCTCAACTTTAAATATTGAATCTGTCATATGTCTGCCAACTATAGGTCTGTTCAGACCTTTATGTTTATTTGGTTGTTTTTGGCCTACAAAGATGTTTATTTTTTTAACCAGTTCTTTAAAAAATATTCTATTTTATATTTCCTTTTTATGAGTTTGGAGCAGTGAGGGTATATTAAAGTGTGCACTCCCTGCATCATTTTGACTAGAAGTCTCTCTTTACACAAAGAAGGAAAGCAGGGGGCTGCAATAATCTTGCAGCAGAAGCTAGAGAGTGAACAGTTCTCCCTGTGAGAAGAAGAGTGAATATTTAGTTTATGCCTTCCCAGCATTCTTTCTTACATTAGGTAACCTCTGTTTTCTTTGGGGAACCTCCCCTACCCTCTGACATCTGCTAGTATGACTTGAGGTTTGGCTCATCTGACCTCATACCATCACACAATGTAATATAAGGTCTGGACACAATAATTGGTTCAGGGATGAGCAAATAATCCAAGTTGTCCAATGAGATCCTTCCTTGTTATTATTTTTTTTTATCAGGAAAGAGATCTATTTTCCTTTCCATATCTCTGATTCCCAAAGTCCTCACCTATAAATCAAGTGTTAGTAAAAATATCTGTTTCATAGAGAATCAGGGTTTAGGTAAATGAGATAGGTGTTGGCTATGATCATTGTCATTGCTATTATGATTTCACATGAAATTTAAAGGATTATGAAATCACCCTGGACTGGTTTGGTCTTGGAGGGATTTAAACAGAAGGTGGGATTTTAAGTGGATCTTACAGGATAAGTAGGTGTTTGATGGAGAGGAATACAGAAAAAAAGCATCGTTTAGAGGTAGAACAATATGGCAGATGGTGACAAGGGATTGTGCGGAGGTCAAGGTGAAAGCTAAATGTGTGTTTGGCAGGCAAGCACATCTGGGAAGCTTGTTGGGCCTGAACTAAAGAGTTGGGACTTGGTTTTGCAGGTATTGGGAAACAAGGAGAGCTTTTGGATTAGAAAACATGACCAATGTGGAATGGTTTATAATGAAATAGGCAAAGGAAAAGTGAGCAATAACCTTACGTGTTCCTTCACTGTAATCTCTTGAGGACTTAAAGCCTAAACACAAAACCAAAACACACATAGGAGATGGTCTAGGAACATGAAGGAAGAAAATGAAGCAGGAAAACACCGCCTTCCCCATTGGACTCTGCTCATGTTTCTGTTTTTGTATATCAACTAAGTCAACTTTCCAATGCCCTATCTCTAGGCACTGTACCCTGAGTGTGTGTATGTTTGAGTGTATGTGTGTTTGAGCATTTGCACTACATTACCATAGGGACTTGTGATTTGTACAAAAATTATAGAGCATAATGACTTATGAATATGTAATAGTCAGTTGTATCCACATCCCTTTTACTATTCTTTCCTTAAATAATAAATCATTCTGGGGGCTCCAGCAAGATATGGGGGAACCAAACCTAGGTGCTTTGAAATATCTGAAGACATGGCATCAAATGACTAGACTGGAGCAGTGGTTCTTCCCTTCTTAGGAGAAATGTGTTCTACCCTTTGCTACAGTTGTCATTAATCCCTGTTATTCCCCAACCCCAAGCCTGTGTGTCAGTGGTGCTGATCATCACACTAGTGCTATTGTTTTGCTCCTGCTCAGTTCCATACATTGATTTTCATTCCCCACTTGGCCTCTGTGGGAATTTAGCTATGACTCATGGATAAAACCTATTTTGATTTTTCCTGTTGAAGTTCAATTTCTATAGGTATTTCTCTTAAGTATTCTAAGACAAGGTAAAAAGCAGCATTAATTATCCTAAGTACTGAACAGCTGAGGTCAAGCCAACTGTTGGTTGTAACTCATGTATACCACCTTTCTTGACCTGGCTAATTTTATGCAATTATTGAGAGAGGGGATCTGCCAGGAGTTATTTTCTAGCTGATGGCAGGCCAACAGATGCCATGAAATCATGCCAACATGTGCCAAGTTGTCACTTTTGCATCCCTGTCTATCAGGGAGTTCATTGTGTAAGTATCCTGCCTACTGTTATGTCATATTTAGTTGCTCAGATAGATAAAGATCCATGCCCAGATGAACACATTTTTAGAAAAACTATTTTTACCCAATTCCCTAAACCGCATATGAGCGACAAATATTTCTATAGGATTAATGAATAGGTGTTTCAGTCTCCTCCACCCTTATTAAATACTAGCCTTTTCTTTCTACTTGGAACTCTGTTGAATTTGTGGATGAGAAACATTTTCCATATGTAATGAATCCAAGGACTTTTTAACCTATTAGATTTTGTTGCATATGTTGGTCACTCTTTTAAATCTAACCAAGAATCAAATAACCTTGAAATCTGGTACTTCTTCATTTAGAATATTTTTATATTTTTAAGTTATATATATATACACATAGAGAATATTTCTTGATAAGATCAAGAATTGACCAAGGTAATCATAGCCTTTGCCATTCTTGTTTTTATCATTTGCCAAAAAATTTTTCTTAGCTTCCTAGAAACCACATAGAAACCAAATGACTTGGTTTTCTTTCCACTTCTCTAGGCAACAAACCAACTTTTTAGTTTCCATGGACACCCAGTTGAGCAACAGTAGTTAGATCTGTAAAAACTGCTATCTGACTTGGAGTCTGATGGTGATCTACCAATCAGAGTTGGGATGTCACTTTCAGTGTGACCTCAAAGACACTGATATGTCTGAGATTGCTCATGAGCATCTGGGACAGTGTCAAGTTACCGTCCCTGGTACTTTATCAGTTTCTTAATTGGTGGGGGTTCACAAATTATTATAGATCTTGTCTTGATAATTGGATAGTTAGAAAACTCCAAAATAAGATAGTGAGAATGGTAACGAAACAGATCTGGGTGAAACAGATTTACTTTCTACTTGTTTAAGCAAGAGGCTTCATGTACTGATGGCTATGTCAGCACATTTGAGAAATAATACATACTTGGAAATCCTTGTGGAAAGCCTAAAATATACTTGAAATGAGAGAAGACATAGACTTATGTTTTAGTACATATGAAGGATAACTTTGAATGTAACTAGAAAGCCTGTTTATTCAGGCTCATTAGAAGTATAAGAAAAGATTGAATTAAATTGTCCTGTATCATGTACTCAGTCTCCAAGGCCCAATCCCTCGTAATCTAGGATAAAATGAGTAATTATTTAAAAGATTAACCTGGTTTTGAAGTTTTGAATATGTTGTTTTCACTTTTGCTTGCATTGTATAAAATTCTCCATTTTCCAATTGCTCCAAAATTAACAAATTAAAAATAAATCTTGCAGACCATTAATCACTGTTGAAAATGTTGAAAAATAAAGTCATTGAAAAATATTGAAAGTGATATTTTAATGGGCATTAGGAGTTACAATTCTACCATAAACATGCTAGACCATTGCAGGTATGCCATTTCTTTTTTTAGAAGATATTTCTAAATAGTTTCTTCTGCACTGTAACGGAAGAGAGTGATGGCCAATATTCCTTCTAGTACTAATGCTCTACCACATGAAAAATCAATTTTAGTTCCATAGACAACAGAAGCCATATCATCATCTTGAGAGATCTAGCTCTTCACAGGAATAGAACCTTTAAGTTCATGGCCACAGGAAATTGAATGAAAGAATTGATCTTGTACTTTCCAAAAGAACTTTAATCATCTCTAATTTTTCTTTGTACTCTGAAAGTTTTCTATAAATACCATGCAAAGTGAATTCCTTAAAGAAAAGAGTGAGTATTTCTCAGAGAGCTTTATTTTGGAGTTAATTCTAGTAATTTAAGATAGACAAATAGGAAAACATATACAAAGACTTTAAAAGAAGGGATAGTAATAGATGGTAGTTAGTTATCAGAAATCAGGTAAGGCTTTGTGGGTGTATAATGAACTGATGATTTGAGGTGATGTATTTTGTCCTTAGTAAATCAGGAACAGAAGAAAGATTTAGTAGAAATGTTACAAAGTTATGATAGTTTCTTGACAGCTCCTTTATTGTGTGAAAAGTCTTCCATTTCACTTAAGTAACCTGGGAAAATAAGGAAGAAAACACTTTCCAGGTAGAAGTAACACCATGAACAAAGTTTGAGAAGTATAAGACATCACGGTGTGTGGAGGCAGTGCAAAGAGTTGGTTTAGTCTTTTTGGACTATACTGTGCAGAAAGAGACTAGATCATTCAAAGGTCCTGTGTGGATAATAGAAGCCACTTTAACAATTTTATGAGAACTGTGGAACAAAATTGTGGGGAAATGTGGAACTGAAACCAACTGAAGAGAGAGTTACTCAAGAAGCTCAAATATATATAACGTTGAGTAAGATCTGGGCAGAAGAGTGTCCACTGCCTTTGACCATGAGGAGACATTTGATGCTCCTAGCAAAAATAGTCAGTGGGGTGAACTGGACCACACTGTGGTAATTAAGGTATAAATGGGTGATGAGGAAGAAGAAATGGGGTAATCTGTGTTTCCTGAGAGCTTGGCTCCGAAAGGATGACTTTATCTAAAGAACATAAAATGGAGGGAGAGAGTTTTCATCTTAAACTGCAAGAATCTTAAACAGGTTTAGATGCAGAGGAAAGGAGTCAATGGTGAGGTAAGAACTGAAGATACAGGAAAGAAACAGATACTAGATACTAGATGCCTACTGGAGGCAGTGCTGGCCTAGGTAAGAGGAGTATGTGATTCTCTTACACAAGGCAGTGGGAAGGATCATGGGTGAAAAAGCAGAGATGCTTGTAAATTGGAGAAAATAAAGAAAGAGAAATCATACCTAATAGATTATCCTCTGGATGACATAAGAAGCAGATCATCTCCTGTGAGGGGGGTGAATGTGTTGGGGGTAAAATGGAGTGAGATAAGAGATTTGAGAGAGAAATGGGTTGGGAGAAATGGGCCAGAAGTGATCAAAGACTCACATCAGGAAGGGTCAAGTCAAAGAACATGTATAAAGGACCCATGGACAAGGACAACTGTGGGGGTAAAACTGAATGTGGAGAGGGGGGTGAGCAGGGCAGTGGAGAGCAATGGGGGGAAATAGGGACAACTGTAATTGAATAACAATAAAAAATGAATTGCTGAGCAGGACTGACCTTGAAGCAGTAGGGAGATTTCCGAGGAAAAGAATAAAGTAATACCACAATTGTTATGACCTTGGGATCTTTGGTCTTTTAGAGAGTGGTGGTAGGAGCTTAAAATAATGGTATTCCTCTTTAAAAAATATTTGTTTTGGAGCCATCCACCTGATGATTAGGTAAGACTTTTAAATCATCATTGTCATCATCATCATCATCATCACCACCGCCACCTGTCAAATATCTATTGATAAGATTAGTCTTTTATTTCTACTGCAACCTTGAGTGCTTTGAATAGGACTAAGATATGGCAGAAGTATATATTAAAGAAATAATTTTCTAAGAATTTACATTTTGAAGTATTCTTCTGTGATTGAAAGTCACTACTTCAGGTTAAACCTGATTAAAGATTTGAGAAATCTATCCAACCAACTGAATAATTTTATGAAAGGATGCTCAACATTATTAGTCATCACAGGTATGTAAAATAAAACCACAATGAGATACCACCATGTACCTATTACAATATCTAAAGTTAAAAACACTGAACACACCAGGTGTTGGCAAAGACATGGAGCAACTGGAACTCTCATGAACAGCTGTTGGGAATGAAAATGGTTCAGACACTTTCGAAAACAGTTTGCCAGTTTCTTAGAAACACACACACACATATCGTATGACCAAAACATTGCATCCTCAGATGCTATAAACATTTGTGTATAAGTCTTTGTATACATGACCCAAGGAAAAACAGTATGGTATACAAAAGTACACATAACCTCCATAGCAGTTTTATTTGTGATAATAAAAATATGGAAACAACAAAAATATCCATCAACAAGTGAATGGATTAATAAATTGTAGTAATCCACACAGTAAGAAGTGGAAGTAACTGCTAATTGCACAGCAACATAAATGAATCTCAACATAATTATGATGAGTGAAAGAAGTCCAACAAAAGAGAGTGCATAGTTTATTATGCCACCTATCAAACAGTCTAGAAAATCCAAACTAATCTGCAGCGACAGAACACAGATCAGCATTGCCTGGAGATGGGGGTGGTCATGGAGAAGGGCAGGGGGAGGGATTACAAAACAGCATGAGAAAACGCTTTCAGGTGACGCATGTGTTCATTATCTTCACCGTGATAGTGGTTTTACAGGTACACTCATCGGTCACAACTTAGGAAATCGTACACTTTAAATATGTGCAGTGTATTACAAGTTAATAAAGCTATTATAAAAGGAAATATTGTGTATGTTCAAAAATTGAATAATAATTTAATCTGTTACTTAACAGTAAATATTTGAACAGTGTTTTTTAAAAATCATGTCTTTTAAGAGCATTTAATATCATTGGAAAATACTCATAATATTCAGAGACAAATGCAGTTCTGTTTTATAATGTTTCATTAATATTTTTCAAATGTTAAATGAATAACATAGTATTAAATAAAAATATACAAAAATGCATATATAATTTAATGTGATCCCGATTATGGTAACCCTCTCACTTGTCTCTCATAGCTCAAAGGAAATACTTCAATATGTTAACATGTTGTGAGTATCCTCTCACAACATGTTAACATATTGTGGGAGAGAACAGTGGACATATTCTCTCTGTGAGGTGGAATGATGTATGATTTTTATTTTCCTTCTTTTGCTTTTGAGGTTTTTCTAAAGGTGAGCTTTCATTATTGTCACAAGCAGACAAAAAACCAATAAATACTCTTTTAAAAGATTTTTTCCTACACAGGGAACTCAATGGTGCAAATGTATTTAGAAAATATATCAATCTCTGTGCTGATTGAAAATATATCAATCTAGTGGAGGCACAGTGCATCTCTGACTGCACTTCACGCGCAATGACACGCTTCCATGTGCTGGGGGTGTCAGTGTGAAATGGTGGACGTATAGGAAGCAGGCTGTTAAACCAGCACCAGCCTGCAGCTCCTAGAAATGCCTACTTGAAAGTAAGTTTTATGTAGCCTCAGGAATTTGCTTACCTTTCTTGCTTCACCACCATCAGTCCCTTGATCAAATGAAGTCAAAGACAAGGAGAATGAATTTTCAGGGCCGCTCCCAGCACAGCTCTGTCAGGAAATGTTCATCAGAGGGGTCCTAATGAGAGCAAAAAAGCAGTTGTATGTGGGTGTTCCTGTGAAAATAGATAACCCCTCAGTCTTCTGTCCAATCAATAGTGAGCTTTATCCTCCTTTGACTTCTTTCCTCTCTGAGTCAAAAAGACCAGGGTAGATCTAAGCCTATGGAGTGGGGGGCAAAGGAGGAAGGCTTGTAAAAGTGAGGGTCAAGGTGTCAAGGAGTTGGGAGAACTCTCATGCACAAAGACATGCCTTTATTACTGTCCCCTGAAATATGACGGGCCTTTGACTTGTGAGACATCTATTCTGCTTTTCTGTCTGTGTGGAGAAAGGTGATGACTAGATGCTGTCTGCCATGAGGTGTGATTGGCAGGGGTGTGGGGGTGAAGCTGGAGCCTGAGGGAGATACATTGGTGAGACGCAAGGTAGACTCCATACTCAGCTTTGCCAGGACATAGGGGTTGTATCTTACAGCCTGATCTACTCCTGTCCAGTAAGATGAAAATTAAAAATAAAATGGAACTTGAACTTCAGGTGAGCAGGGCTGGAGATGCAGCTCACCTAGGCGGCAGTTTGGAGGTGGAAAATATAGTAGCCCCTCCTTACCTGCGTTTTCACTTTCCGTGGTTTCAGTTACCCAAGGTCAACTTCAGTCCAAAAATATTACATGGAAAATTTCAGAAATAAACAGTTCCTAAGTTTTAAATTGCATGCCATTCTGAGAAGCATGAAGAAATCTCCTGACATTCTATTCAGTCCCACTTAGGACATGACTCATCCTATTATTCAGCATATCCATGGTGTACCCGCTCCCAGCCTGTTAGGAACTTCATGGCCATCTGGGTTATCAGATTGACTGTCGTGGTATTGCAGTGATTGTGTTCAAGTAATTACTTAATAATGGCCTCAAAGCACAATAATGGCCATGCTGGCAATTTGAGTATGTTAAAGAGAAGTCATAAAGTGCCTCTTTAAGTAAAAAGGTGAGTACAGCGCAAGAGGATATTTTGAGACAAAGAGAGAAAAAGAGACCATTCATAAACTTTTATCACAGTATATTGATGCAATTGTCTACTGTATTATTAGTTATTGTAGTTAATCTCTTACTGTGCCAAATTTATAGATTAAACTTTATCATAGGTATGTATGGATAGGAAAAAACATAGTGCAGGGATGAGCAAAACTAGGTTCACAGTTTTGAGTATGCAAAACACAGAGTTTAATCTTATGTCATTGCTTATTAATTATTGTATTATTTTCCATGTGAACAACTGTAAACCTACTTTTCCCACCCCTCTATGAATTGTGCTTGGTTCTACCTGTGGACTCAGGCACCCACCACGGGTGCTGGAACATACACCCTGTGGATAAGGGGAGACTACTACAATAGCTCTTCAAGGCTGAAGTAAAATGGTCTCCAATACAACTACATTGCAAAGAAAAATGGGAAAGAAACCGAATGGAAGGAGTGGAAATGTTGAAGAGGCAGAGCCTGAAGGATTTATAGTGGAAAAAGCACAGGCCACACATAGAGTGAATGGGAAGGTGGAGTATCTCCTGAAGTGGAAGGTAATACAGATGTTGACAGCATTGGGAAGCTGAAGAAAGTTTCTATTGTCCAGAATTTATTAAAACATTTCTTAATTCTCAAGGAGCTGGTAAAGAAAAAAATGGTACAAAAATAAAATCTTTATCTCACAGTGAATCTGATGGTGGCACAGCAAAAAAGAGATGCTGCTGACAGACTGAGGGGTTTTGCTAGAGGTTTTGATACCGAACAAGTAATTGGTGCCACAGACAGCAATGGAGAATTAATGTTTCCACAAAAATGGAAAGATTCAAATGAGGTAGAGTTGGTGCCAGCCAAAGAGGCCAATATAAAGTGTTCTCATTATAATGGCTTTTTTCTGAAGAGAGACTAATTTGGAATTCTTGTCCAGAAAATTAAGTTCAATTTGTTTGCATTGATATAGATGGGTAGATGATTAATAGATAGATATAGATATAGATCAGATTTTATATATATATAAAATCTGGGTCTTGGTTTTTATATTTATTAGTGTGAAAAAATAGCTACATTTTAATGAAAATCCAGTTTGATATATTCCTTCTAAAGTAATATTGGGAGAGTTGGGTTTTCTTCATCTATAGCACTGGTTACATTGAACAAATAAATAAAGCTTTCTTAGTTGCTTCTTTTATCAGAAAAAAATTGATATCATAGTATATAATTTCCTTTGTATTAGAGAACGAGTTTTCTAAATGTGGGGGAGTTTCTTCATACTCATTGTTCAGTCGGATTTTGTGTTTAACTCATATGCCTAAGGTCCATTCTGGGTATTTTTATTTGTTTGTTGTTTCGTGTGTGTGCACATAAAATACATTTCTAAATGTTTTTTCCTCCTGTACTTTCTTCCTCCCCCTCTCATCATCTCACAACCATGGATAAGTCTATGTTTATGCGATATCATCATTCTGAACAACCTAAGACACAGGTGGCAAGCACAAGGCCACAGGCCAAATCCAGCCCTCCACCTTGTTTTATCTGGCCCAGCACCTTGTTTCTACCAGGTGGCAGTGCTGAGATGTTGCTTAACTGCTAAGGAGTAGTTACATTTATACAGTCCTAAAATTACATTTGGCCCTTTGAAGGTAGCCGTGAGGCTGATGTGGCCCCTGGGGAAAATGAGTTTGATAGCCCTGAAATAACTCAGTACAAAATTCTGGCCAAGATGGAGGCATAGGTACATACATTTTGCCTCCTCGCACAACCAAAAGAAGGATAAACAATAAGTTAAAAAAATAAAAAAATAACCAGAAGTACCAGAAAATAGAACTGTATGGAAGTCTGACAACCAAGAAGTTAAAGAAGAAACATTCATCTAGACCTGTAGGAGGGACCTGTAGGATGGGCAGCTGGGGCAGAGAGGACATGAGGCAAGGCAGTGACTAGAGGACTGTGTGGTCCCAAATTTGTCAGTGGATAAACCTGGAGGAAC
Organism: Carollia perspicillata; assembly: GCA_004027735.1. Classification (NCBI taxonomy): domain Eukaryota; kingdom Metazoa; phylum Chordata; class Mammalia; order Chiroptera; family Phyllostomidae; genus Carollia; species Carollia perspicillata. The sequence continues at coordinate 15,903 of PVKM010005068.1, forward strand.
AAGTGGGGAGTGAGACAGACTGTGCAACTCAGTGTTACAGCACAGGGAAATAAAGCCTCAAAACCTCTGCCTGAAAAAACCTGTGGGGGTTGCAGTGGCAGGAGAAACTCCCAGCCTCACAGGAGAGCTTGCTGGAGAGACCCACAGGGTCCTAGAACATACAGAAACCCACCTGACTGGGAATTAGCACCAGAAGGGCCCAACTGGCTTGTGAGTAGCAGGGGAAGTGACAGAAAGTGGGATGAGAGCTGAGGCAGTGGCATTATTCCCTCTTGGACCTCTTCCCCACATACAGCACCATACAGAGAAATGGGTTGCTCCACCCTGGTGAATATTTAAGGCTCTGCCCCTTACAATGTAACAGGTGTGCCGGGACAAATAAATATGGTCCAAATGAAGGAACAGATCAAAGCTCCCAAAACACAACTAAGCAATGAAGAGGTAGCCAACCTATCAGATGCAGAGTTCAAAACACTGGTAATCAGGATGCTAACAGAAATGGTGGAGTATGGACACAAAATAGAGGAAAAGTGAACGGAAACAGTGAAGGGAAAGAAACCAGGACTCAAATCAATGATTTGGAACAAAAGGAAGAAATAAATATTCATCTGGAACAGAATGAAGAAATAAGAATTCAAAAATATGAAGAGAGGCTCAGGAACCTCTGGAACAACTTTAAATGTTCCAACATCTGAATCACAGAGGTTCTAGAAGGAGAAGAGGAAGAAAGCAAAAACTTATGTGAAAAAATAACGAAGAACTTCCCCAATCTGGTTAAGGAAATAGACTTTCAGGAAGTCCAGGAAGCTCAAAGAGAGTCCCAAAGAAGTTGGACTCCAGGAAGCACACACCAAGGAACATCATAATCACATTACCCAAGATTAAAGATAAGGAAAGAATCTTAAAAGCAGCAAGAGAAAAGGAGACAGTTACCTACAAAGGAGTTCCCATATGACTATCAGCTGATTTCTCAAAAGAAATCGTGTAGACAGGAAGGGGCTGGAAAGAAGTATTCAAAGTCATGAAAGGCAAAGATCTATATCCAAGATTACTCTATCCAGCAAAGCTATCATTTAGAATGTAAGGGCAGGTAAAGTGCTTCCCAGATAAGGTCAAGTTAAAGGAGTTCATCATCATCACCAAGCCCTTATTATATGAAATGTTAAAGGGACTTATATCTAAGGAAATGAAGATCAAAATTATGAACAGTAAAATGACAACAAATTCACAACTATCAAAAACTGAACCTAAAACAACAACAACAACAACAACAACAACAACAACAAAACAACTAGAACAGGAACAGAATCACAGAAATGGAGATCACATGGAGGGGTATCAGCAAGAAGTCAGAGAGGGAAAAATGGGGGAAAAAGTACAGGTAATAAGTAGCATAATTGGTAGGTACAAAATAGACAGGGAGAGGTTAGAAATAGAGGGGGAGGAAATGGAGAAGCCAAAGAACTTACATGTATGACCTATGGACATGAACTAAGTGGGGGAATGCTTGTGGGAGGGGGTTGCAGGGTGAACGGGAATAATGGGGAGAAAAAAAGGGGACAACTGTAATATCATAATGAATAAAATATACTTTAAAATAATGAAAAAAGAAATAAGTCAGTTCACATTATATTGAAAAATTTTCTGAAAACTTCATCTTTCAAATCAAATAGAAAATTCTGTAATTAATTAGACAATTTAAATAAAATGGAAACAAATTAAGTCAGATATATTAAAAGCAGCCATGTCAGAATCCATACCTGTATCTATAGTCATATAAATACAAATTTATTTGCAAACCCCTTTATGGGAATATTTCATCAATACCAACAACCTCCTTCCCCTTCCAGATTAGAAAACTTGATAAATCCTGGTGTGTTTTAACTAGTTAAGCAAGACCTAGTTAAATGGACACTTAAAGGTTCTTTCTAGTGAATCTTCACAAGTTGAAATCCCTGCTATATTGCCTAAAAAGTCAATGTCTAGGACTTCGCTCATGGAAACCTAATCAGATGGTTAAAGATGTTGGCAGTTTAAGAAGACCTGCTGGAATAAATGGGTGAACAAGCTTTTGTCATCTAAACTATTGATTTGCATGATTTTTCTTTACCCCCAACTCATTCCTTACATACAGCCTCAATCTTTTAAATATTTGCATTACTGGTTTAGTGGGAGCCTGGAAAAGAACAACTTTATAGTACTCAGAATGTTATATACTCTTCATTGTAAATACTGATAACAGTGGTAAATACTTTAATATTAAAAATATAATACATATGCAAGCTTCCACTTTTGAAAATTTTTAGCAGCTTAAAACATTTTAGCTTTTAATTCCTCCCTTTGTTAATTATTTTAGAGTTACAAGCAAATACTTGAAAACATGCTTCTTCAAATGTTCCTGGGATCCATTGCTATGTGAACAATCCCATCCTTTAATTTCTCCACTTGCAAATTTATCTTCAGATACTTATCTTAAGTGTTCTGCCCACCCACCACCTGAACCACTTGCCTCAGTTCTGGAATTTTGAGTTGGACCTCTGGTCACTCGATAACAACTCTTCAGCCTTCTGGATTTACCCTTAGCCTCTAAACCTCTTCAACTAGATCATCCTGCCATAGAGTCTATCATCATTGGGTAAAAACTGTGGGAGAGCAGTCCCTACCACCTGGCTAGGATCAGGGGTGGTAAGTAGAACAGGTAGTAAGGAGAGTCCTCTACTTAGGAACAAAGTTTTAGGTATCACCAGCAAGAATTCTATATGCTTTCTTTCTTAGAAACATTGTCATATATGTACATCAGAGATTTCAACCTTTTTCATCTCATGTCACACAAATTAATTACTAAAATTCTGCGGCATACCAAAAAATTATGATTTTTGCTGATCACACAAAAATAGGCATAATTTGATTGATTTATAAAAAAATAATAATAGTAATTACCTACCCTTTTTTCTCCAAAGTGACATTTAAAAAAAATCATGTGCCTTTATATAAGGATTTCTGATACAAAGAATTAACTAACCACAAGCAAACTTATTATGCTATGTGACAAAGAAGATGCAATTCATTATATGACCTATATATTGATAGTTCAAGACAGGGCATTCATACTGGAAGGTTACTGTCGTGTTGGGTGTTGTTGTTTTTTAATTTGACAATCTAAGGGAAAAGAGGTCAGTGTCCCTGACTAAATAGTCAGGTGTTGCACGTTCTGAAAATTCTTGCTGCACACCAGTTGAAATTTGCTGATCTAGATTAATTCTAGAATGTCATGATGATGGTGTTTATGCACTTGTGGTTAAGTGGTTCACCTGTGTTGTGAATTTCTCACTAAGTTGGTACACATGTGTATATATATAAAATACTATATATCTCTCATGTACCTATTTATATTTCTATACAAAATTTTTGTTGAACTAATCACTTATTTAACCCAAACCTTTGATTAAGCAGAACATATTCCCCAATTATGTTTGATAATAGAATTTGCCACATTTAAACTTGAAATAATGAAATGATATAGAAGAGTTATATGTTCATAAATATGTTTTATTAAATCATGTCACCATAGTACAGGATCTGGTCATTGATGAGAATTCTCTCATTTTATAACTTGTCCCTAACATTCAGTTGAACAATAGCTTACTCAGAGCTCTCTCCACCAGATTATTACAAAATTATTCAATTTTGTGTAGACAGTAATTGTTTCATAAATAATTTAATTTAAGTCCTTTCAGTATTTAAAAACATGTCTTTGTATCCTAGGTGAATTTCACACATTCATGACTAAGTAGTTAGTGAAATTCTGAATGTGTTGTTGATTAAAGTATGTTTTTAAGACAACCCTGAGAATCTGAAGAATGATCTTGATATACATCAGCATTCAAAAATGAGACATCCATAATTAATTTGAGGAAGGGCTCTTTCTAAAGTCTGCAGTTAAAGCATTTAGCAACTCTGAAGTGAAACCTGGGCAGTTTAGGTCTTGGGAATCAATTCTAGAATACCTTCAAGATGCCATTTTCAACAATTAAACCCTAAAACTTATTTCCAGCAAGAATTTATTAAGGTGCGCCTGCCAACAGAACACTGTTCTTCTTAAACATAGTTTTAACCCAGATGAGAAGTTAATTGTTACTTTAGTTTTTGAGTTCTGAGGATTACAGATATGTGACATTTATACCCTCTTGCACACACAAAGGGAAAAAGTCATTTTGAAACAGAAAACTGCTTCATTCCATAAGCATGCCATTAATGCATGATTCAAGATGTCATAGCTTGGATGAGATAATCAGATTCCTTAGATGAATCAAGTGAAAGCAGATGCTTTGTTTAGGAATGACTTAGATACATGTAAACTGAAGACAGTAGATGAAAAAGGAGAAGAAAAGATGGGTGTAAAAGTAAGGATATTATTAAAAAGGCAAAATAACTAAAAACTGTCATTATGACTTTTGGGCCAAGGAAAAAATTTTATGATCATTTGTCTTTCAAGGAACTACCCCCAAATGAAAGTACAGCTCAAGTCCTATCATTAACGAGCACATGTTTGATACCGACAGATGGACATGCCATCATTTTGAGACTATTGGAAACCCTTGGGAATCATCGTAGAAAGAATGAACTAACATTCTTTGAAAATCCCAGGCCAAGAAAGTTTGTCCTTCATAATAATAATTCATGTTTATAAGGTGCTTTTTATTCAACTTTTAAGACTCTGTATTGATTTTTAAAATACGCATGGTCATATATCACTGTCATTGTACATCATAGCCCAAATGTTTCAATTCCTTGGACATAAAGCAACTCTTTATTTTGTATGTGAAAATACAATCTCTACCCTGCCACACAAATTCTCCACAAAATAGCAGCTTCTCATTTATGTTCCTAATTGCTTGTGCCCAAGGATTGTTAATGCAATCTTTTCTTAAAGCAATGTTTTAAAAATTCTTTAAAAACAAAACACCTGTGTTTTCTGGCAGGACAACAATGTGTCAGCCAAAATAGCTTTATTTAATGACTGACTGTGGTTTGCTAGCGCCCCATAATTCATTTCATAATTGGAAAAAAATGTAGCATTTGCTGACATCATCTGAGTGCTGATCTGGACCCACTGAACAGGGAGTTTTCCAACAAAAATTATTTAATTTTCCACTTTACAATTCAGGAAGGATTTAGGATTGGAGCATTCATGGAGTCTAGAAATAATTTTCATTTTCAGAATTTTAGCTCAAAATTTGGACAGGAAGGAAGACTGTCCAAACACAGTTTAATTACTAGGTCAAAATTTTATCTATAAAATCTCACAACCTCTTAGGCATACTGATACCAGTCTGAGATCAAACATACTAAGCCCTGAAGGGAAAATAGTGTTGGAAATTAAAAATCTAATGGGTGAGGAGATAAGAGTTACTATAAGTGCTATTCTGAAAGAGTTTCTTAAACAGGTATGTATTCACCTGACTCTTGCCTACCTGTATCTCCAGTTTATTTGAAAGTTTGCAGTGCAAAATATATACAAATCGCATCAATCATTATCTAAAAATAATGCACTACCGGTTGTGGTGCTATTATTTGATATTGATAATGTAGTATGTTCAAAATTTTATACACTGTACTACAAATAAGAGTAAAGAATATCTAGCTTAATCTTTCTTAATAGAACTCATCTTTGTATCAGAGAGAACAAAGAAAAACTTATTTTTAATATTGCCATCTTAAATATTTTTGTCTCTTTTCATTTAAACACTGTCTTGGAAATTCCATTTATTCTCTACTTACTTCTCTTGGATAGCCTTACCTCCTCATGATTGGGTTAAACCCTTCTGTCTGTTTAGCCTATACTGGCATCTGAGCAGCTGAAATAGCTGAAAAAAAAATACAAAACTGTTTTTCCTGGTCTCTCTTTTAAGTTCCACAGCCATGAATCTCATATGGGCACTCAACATGTCCAGAATCTTACTCACAGTCTGAAAGTTGGGGAAGAGTGTTTTCTCACAGGAAAACAGAGGTACTCTTATCAAAAGAAGGAAGAAATGTTGGCCAAGCAAAAACAACAAATGACCAATGTATCTGATGTAACATCATAAAAATCACCAGAACGAGTGTTTAAAACAGAGATTCCTAGGCCCTACCCCATTCTATTGAATCAGAATCTCTTAGTGGAGTTGTCTACAATTGGTGGTGTTTTATTTTTAATCCTCACCCAAGGACATTTTTAAATTGTTTTTAGAGAGAGGAATGGGGGAGAGAGAGAATGAGAGAGATGTGAGAGAGAAAAACATCGATTGGTTGCCTTCTACGCGCACCCCAAACAGGGATCAAACCCGAAACTTTTTGGTGTACAGGACAATGCTCCAAGCAACTCAACCACACTGACCAGGGCTAGGAATTGGTATTTTGTATAGAATTAATGGCTACTCCATGTGGGCCACTGCTTCTGCTAAAATGTAAAGAAGTATGTGGAATATTCTGTTTTTCCATACATCTTAAGATATACTTCTCTGCTACGTTGCACACCCAAGTTACAGAGGCATGAACAATTATTGACTGAATTTAAGTTGTGTAGCTATGCACTGGAAATCAGCATGCAGATGATCTGAAATAGATAATACTTCTCTAAACCATTAGGAAATGATCCACCCCTTTGGCTTCTGTAGTGTAAAACCAATAGCATGTTTTATTTTTTTTAAGCAAAAATATAAATCGAAAACTCTTCTAAATGAACTTTTTCCTCCCAAAAGGGAAAAACAGATAAATGGCTGTACTCTGGATTTGCTAAAAGAGGAGACCATCATTTTCACATCTTGAATTATACTCACATTCCTTATTACTAAACTTCTGTTTAGGCTTCATCACTTGAAAATAAGCCATCTCAGCGAAATGAAAAGTCACAGTGGGCATCAATTACTTGCTGGTCATATGCCAGCTGTGTTGGCTGATTTTAGTGAGTGATCTGAGAAGTGGCTCTGAGAATGGAGGGTTACTGCCCCCCTTGCACTTCCATGAGGGTGTGTTGGCTTCTCTGGATTCTATGTACCTCGTGGACTTGAGTTTTAAAGCCAATATTTATCAATGCTAAAGGAATTGAAGCTATGACAATAATTTTGTAAATAGCACATGGAACTCACGTATATTGAAATGTTGTTCAATAGTAATAACAATAACACCACCACCTATACCAGACAATAAATTGAAATTTAAAATAACATTTATTGAGTATTTTCTATATACCTGCTGTTACATTAAACACATTACATGGATAATCTCATAAGTCCTTATAACCACCCTATGAGGCAGTTGATATCATTATCCCTATTTGGTGGCTAGCATCAGGTAATCTACCTAAGTTCACACAGCTATAAAGTGGTGAGACAAATTTTAGAGCAGCTGCCTCCATCCATACCCTCTTAGAGACTAATGGATTTATAATGTCAGTGAGACTGTGTTCTGTGGTAATGTGTTCAGTTGACACAGAGCAGGGCAAGATTAGCAGGATCACCTTCAGTATGGCTGAATCAATGACCTTGCTTCATTCACTTGGTAGTCTACTCAACTAAGTGAGCCTAGCACAGACTTGAGTGTTTTGGAACACTTGGGAATGAAGAAAGCTTTGTTTCTGGGTTGCAGGCTCCTGGGCTGGGAAGAAACAGGCTTTAGGAGGCCATGCTGTATGTTGGCATGGGATAGACAGATTTGGTTCACAGAATAAATGCACATGAACATGCAAGTAGAAACCTGCAACCTTTAAGTTCAGTGAAAGCAAGGACCCTTCTCATTCATTTTTGGCCTCCACCAAGAAGTCCTCATGTATTCAACCCATGTCTCCAAGGGAAATCTTCCATTTTTTTCACAGTTCATTTCTATATTAATTTTATTTCTTTGAAAAATAATGGCAGATTGGTCAAAAACTTTTCTTGGTCTTTTTATTGGCCTCTTGAAAAGTCAGAAGTAGCCCTGTGATCTCCAAAACTGGTTTGACTCAGGTGCACAATTTAAGTCCATCAAATTAGAGAAAGACTTGCACTTTCCAACACTTCATAAAACAGGTATCAACAAAAGGAAAAGGGAAAGCCAGCCTCAACAATCCTACGTGAGCCTCCCAGTTTGTTTTTTCTTTAATTATTGTCAGTCCTTGAGAAATGTACATATCTGTTGCAATAAGCAGGAGTCGTGGCATGCTCTGTGAAGATGGGCCAAACCTCCTGAAGGACTGTGTGAATGGAATTCAGTATACATTGCAGACTAAAAATATTGTAAGAGCATTCCACTCTTCTCATGTGACTCTCCTTTCTTTCTTATTCAGCTGTACTCAGATCTCTGTAGGGAGCAAATGAGAATCTGTGGATTCAATGAAATATAAGAGGAGTGGAGGCCTCCATGGAGCCTTCTTTAAGGTCTTCATTTTTCTACAATGCTTGATAGATCAGTTTAGTCCAGAATTCGCTGCTACAGAAGAGATATTGACTTTCCCTATTGTGTAAACATAGAAAGCCCCAAATCAAAACCCCTGCCAGTGACCCCAAGCCCCAAGCTCTAAAAACTATGGTATTGAGACAAGAAATTGTGAGAGTCAACAATGGCACTGACAACCATACATTATTGACTTGGACTGATTGGAAATTAAAGCACCATCCCCAGAGGAAAATTTGCAAAGAAATCAGGGAGTGCTTGGGTGCTCTGTATTTTCATGCTCTTCGTCTTGCCTTAGCTGCATCATTATTAGCAAAGACACGTAGAAAAGCTGTAAACTATTTTTTGTAAGCTTTAAAAAGGTAATTGACTAAGGTCTCATGTGAAAAGTAGGTATGAAACTTGGATGATTTATATTGTTTTGCCCCTACCTGTGAATTGTTGTGACTTTAAGGAATTCAGATCACTTCTGAATGTCTCTACTTTTAAAATTTACAAAAAGTATGGTGATCATATTTTTTCCTGTCCAGTCCTCCAAGGCATGTATCAATCAGGCTGTGGACAATAATGTGTTGAATCCTGAGCAAAGAAGGTTCTGATGAAATTCAGAAGAATATTTACCCCTCACTTTGTAGTTTCTCTTTGTTAAGAATCAGTGTAGTTCAGTTTGCACCTAACAGACAACAAAATAGCACAGATATGTTCTGTCTTGTTTCTGGTATCTTCTTTCTCTCCAAAACATTATCAGTGACTTCACCAATAGGAAAGCAGTTTGGGAGCTTCAGTTTGTCAGTTAACTTGTACTCCCTCTGCTGGTTGGACGACTCCCAGGCTCTAAGATTAATTAATTAATTAATTAATTAATTAATTAATAATTAACTTATTTTCAGTAAAGTTGAAAATTATGTATAGTTTTGGGGGAGTGACCAACTTAGAATAAATTTGTGATGCTGTATATTTTCCAGTGTTTGGAAGAGTTGTCATTTTACTTAGCACAAATGTAAAGTCCAGGTTCCTAAGATGAGGTTTTATGGAGGCGATGTTATGAAGGATTAGTAAACCTGTTGAACTCCAATTTTCCAATGGCACTAACGAATAAAGACCTAAGAAACAAATACTTACCTGGCACTAAGTATCAACCATTATCTTTAAAGCCCTGGAGGTGTATCTCAGTGTACATGAGAGAAATCTGCTAAAGGCAACCAGAACATTAAACATGTTTAAATTCGTGGGTTCATAAGAATATAAATAAAACCCTAATCAGTCACTTTTAAATGATGATAAAGAACCAATTCATTATTTTGAACACTGGTAAACAAAAGGAAAAAATCAAGTAGCTATTCTGTCTTTCCTGTGTGAATTATGTTACTGAGTAACTGAAAATACATAAAAGAAGTATTTCTTCATATAAATATTGCAGCCTACATTCCCTCTAATATCTGTGACTGAGTCTTTGGCTATTTTTTATGCATGTACTGATAGGTTTTTAAGGTGGTAAACATGGCATTGAGAACCTTTTGCCATGTTAACACATGGACTTACTGAATATTTCCAAAGCAATCAAGTCAAATACCTTTCTTTTGAAGAACCTTGCTACCACTAGAGAAACTCAAAACACTCTACAGACATAGTCATGCTAGGTAAAGACCATTTAAAAAACAAGACTCCCAGGATTCTGACCCTACCATACAAAGTAAAAGTTATTTGGCCAAGTGAGATGCTTAAGTTAGTGGGCTACAATGAAGAAAATCCATTTAAATAACCATTAAAACTTAAAGTTCGAAAAAGCAATTATCTCTCAACAGTCAGTGGTTCTTAACCTGGGCGTTCATTGGAATTACCTGGTGGGAGTGAATGTGCATGCTTTCAATTAGTACTGATGCCCAGTTCCTTCCCAGGTCTCAAGGTGTGGATCGCGGGCATCAATCAGTATTTTTAAAAGTTCCCTAGATAATCATCATGTGCAGCCAGTGTTGAGAATCACTGCTCTACAGGATAACTTCCAAATATATTGCAAATTCTGGGGAAAAGTGGAATGATTTAGTTGTTGATCAGAAGGTCTGATGTAAATATGGAAGGCAGTCAGTGAGTTTTGCTCACTGGCAATTCCTTAATTTTGTTTAAAAGGCATTGCTTCATTGGGGTGGTGGGATTGTGTGAAGGCTCCAAAAATATTTTGCCAGACATCTGTGGCATGAAAGTGAATGGAAACTTTTCAAAGTGATACGCTACCAGACTGCAGGCTTATTCACTCTGGACAGTACGAAACAGTGCTTTTGGGTGTCTGGGAGAGCTTTCCACATAAGGTCATTTAGGGAAAATGAGCTAGAAAAGCTTCTCTTCCCTTCATTTTTATTTGTTGAAATGTGTTGGTGGTACTTGGGTTGATCCAGGAATAGTGAGAGTTACATGAATAACCCAGAGTGATGTTTTTCTTTGTAACAACTTCAGGTTCTTTTGAATTGGTGGGCATTTTACTTTGTTGGAAGCATTTGGATTTCTCAGTTTATCCAATCTGAAAGAAAGGTTGTGTGTGAAGGAGATTTGCCTCCTGGACACTGGCATTTTAGTAAAAACAAGAAGAATAAGAACAAGAATGAGAGATAGGGTAAGAGGGAGGGAGAAAAGGATAGAAGAAGGAAGCAAGCAAGCAAGAGAGAAAATAAAAAGAAAATAAATGGAATTCTATCTTATACCATTCATAAAAATTAACTTGAAATGGATTAAAGACTTAAACATATGACCTGATACCATAAAACTTCTAGTAGAAAACAGAAGGAAGAAAAAATTGGTCTTGGCAGTAATTTTTTGGATATGACACCAAAACCACAAGCAACAAAAGGAAAAATGAACAAGGGTAGTTGATGTAGTCCTCCAACCTAAAATTTTGATGTAGTAAACCAAAAGAAACAATCAACAAAATGAAAAAGCAACCTATGGAATGGGAGAAAATATTTGCAAACCGCATATTGGATAAGGGGTTAACATTCAAAATACATTAAAAACTCATACAACTCAATAACTAAAAACACCAAAAACTTCCATTAAAAACTGGACAGAGGACCTGAATAGACAATTTTACAAGGATATCTAAATAGCCAACAGGTGCCTGAAAAGTACCTGTTCAACCTCACTAACCATCAGGGAAATGTATATCAAAATCACAGTGAAATATCACCTTACACCTGTTTGAATGACTAATAAAAAAGATTAGAGATAACAAGTGTTGGAGATGATGTGGAGAAAAGGAAACCCTTGTATATTGTTGCTGAGAGTTAAAATTGGTACAGCCATTATGGAAAACAGTATAGAGGTCCTTAAACAAATACAAATAGAACTGCCATATGATCCAGCGATTCAGTTTCTGAGGGTATATCCAAAGGGAATAAAAACAGGTATAAAAATCAGGATACTGAAAAGATATCTGCATTCCTACCTCTACTGCAGCATTATCCACAATGGGCAAAATGTACCTGTCAACGGATGAGTGGATAAAGAAGATGTGTTATATAGATATGCAATGGAAAATCATTTAGCTATGTTCTCATAGGAAATCCTTCCATTAGCAACAGCACAGATGAACCTTGAGGGCATTACGCTTAGTGACACGAGCCAGTCAAAGAAAGACAAATATTGTATGGTATCACTCATATGTGGAGTCTAAAAAAGACAAACTCCTAGAAACAGAGAATAGAATGGTAGTTGTTAGCAGGAGTCTGGGGTGGGGGAATTGGGGAGATGTTAAAGGGTACAAACTTGCAACTAGAAGATTAAGAAATTCTGAAGATCTAATGTATAGCATAGTGATTGTAGACAACACTTGTATTATATATCTCAAATTGCTAAGAGACTGGATTGTAAATGTTCTCACCACAAAAAATTATTATGCGATATTGTTAGCTAAAGCTACATTGGTAATCATACTGCAATATATAAACTGTCAAATCAACAGGTTGTATACCAGAAGTTATACAATGTTATACACAAATTATATTTTCAAAAGTAAATAAATAGATTTTATTTAAATCCCAGCAATGCAATAAACCAAACCTAAAGGCAAAGTTTAGATCCTAAGGACATGAATAGAAAAGAGGAAACCTTGAATTGATTCTGAAATTCAGAAATATCTTTTTGGCAAACAATTTTAAAAAATATGATGCATGATGAAGTTTAAAAATGTTTTGGAGCCCTGGATGGAATGGCTCAGTGGACTGAGTGCCCCGGCACTGTGCAACCCTGTGAACCAAAGGGTCGCCGGTTTGATTCCCAAAGCATGTGCCTGGGTTGTGAGCCAGGTCCCCAGTGGGGGGTGCTAGAGAGGCAACCACACATTGACATTTGTCTCCTCTTTCTCCCTCCCTTCTTCTCTCTAAAAAAAAGTGTTTTGGAGGTGTATTTTCTTGCCCGTTTTCAAAAAGATTTATGGTAGTATACAAGGCATACCATAGTGCAAAACAATATAATTAGCATTGAAAACAGAACCAAGGCTCGCTGATAGAATTTAAAGGGAAAGGCTGTTACCAGGAATTTGGGGTGAGTTGCTTACTTAACTGGGCAATGGATTAACCTTTAATTTTCTCGAAAGTTAAGGCATAAAAGGAAACTTTTTTAATAGTTTCTTTCCTTCCTCCATTCTTTCCTTTCCTGAGAGAGAGAGAGAGAGAGAGAGAGAGAGAGAGAGAGAGAGAGAGAGAGAGAGAAACAGAGAACATACATAGTTGTCTTATGGATGTAATTGTTATAGGATAAGATTTACGATGAGTTGCAAATGTAAATATTTTCAACAGTGGGCTTTTTAATTTTTAAGGGTATTGTATCATCACAACAACCTTCACAGGAAGGTTTGCTTTGGCAAGATGAACATAAGAGTGTACTCCTCAACACTATTACATAACACTAGCTATAACTTTATTTATCCTCCTATGCCAGAGTGTTACTTGCAGTTGACATGTGTTTCTTGTTCTGACATGCAACTGTAGATTATATAGTTAGTTGCAGTTGAAAGACTAACTTTATATTCTAGTAAGTACTAAGGTATCAAGACCATTTTTGTTTTTCATAGAACAAAAAATACGAGCAAAACAGGTTACAGAAGTAGTCAGGGGGGTCATGGTAGATGGTGGCAAAAACATTGGATATTACCTTGAATGATATGGTAAGCCATTGGAAGGTGTGGAATAGAGGAGTGATATAACCGGCTTCTATTTTAAAGCAATTGCCTTGATTACTGGGTTAAGGATGGACTGTTGGGGGCAAGGACAGAAGCTGGAGGATCAGTTAGGAGAAGACTGCAATAGTTCAGGAGGGAGATGACATAACTTAGACAGGTGGAGAGATATATTTTAAATATAGAGGCAATGAGATTTGGTGATGGACTGAATCTTTGAGAGAAGGAGAGGAGGGAGTTGAGAGTATAAGGTTTTGGCTTTGAAACAACCAAAATGTTTGTTAGTAGCCATTAACTGAATGAGGGAGATCACTAGAGGAGCAGGTTTTAGGAGACAGATTTGGGTTTCTTTTGGGATGTGTTAAGTTTGAGAAGCCTTTTAACTTCCAAATGAAGAAGTCAGCACTTGGTGGAAGACAGAATGAGCTCTTTAGGGAGTCTGGAGTTCAACATAGAGGCTCGTGCGAGAGAGAAGAATTTGGATTAGAATCAAACAGTGTGGCATGTTATGTTTCTGTAGAATACTGGAAAAGGTATTGTTTATAAAAGTGTTACTTTTACATTATGTCCTTTTCAGCTGGCTCTTAAGCTTATTTAAAAATTTTAGCTGTTTTAAGTTAATCTTTGATACCTACTTATTATTATTTATTATAAGTAATCTATGCTTCATGTATCTCCAGATCAACTCTGTCTCCAGTTTTTAGCTCAGATGAATGCTCAATACATAAATGGGGATTGCATGAATAGTATGTCTTTGTGTCATCTTTAAAATGTAATCTAAAATGTCCTCTATATTGTTTGGTATGACTGTGAATACCTTAAGTCTGAAATTTCCTCTTAAGAAGCTAATCTCTCACATTATATGAAAGATATTGGGAAAATATGATTCAGGAACTCAAGCAATCAATCAGCGAGGAAACTTCAGGGTGCAGGCCACAATGAACCTTCTTCCTATCCTGTTCTGGACACCAGTCTATGACCTAATGCAGGACTGAGGTCCTGGTAGTATTTGGGATGAAAACAGGCCTAAAAATTCTGACAAAGTTAGCCCAAGATTAACCATGGTAATACTCAAGAGGCCATTACTATTACAACAGGTCTGGGGATATGTGTTAGTTGGTGATGACTTTAGGAGTTCTAGACCAAGTGCAATCAAAACAGCAAGTAAAGCATCTGTTTAACTTGACTGACTAGCCCAGGTAACACTTCGAATAGTTCTTTCCTGTGTTCTTCTGGAATGGAGAAGACTTAGGGTTTGGTTGGTTTTCTCAGGTCACTTCAAAGTGGAACAGGCTTCTTCTGAGAAGACACTAGGAACTGGAGGTAAAATGGTACTTTCCCAGACACTTTTTTGGTATTTTGTGTCTGATACCTCTCAATCCATTAAAGTTAGAAGAAGCCTTCTTGGCCCAATTTGGCCAAGATGGAGGCATAGGTAGATATACTTCACTTCCTCACACAACCAAAATCAGGATAACAACCAATTTTAAAACAAAAAAAACATGATAACTGCCAGAAAATTGGACTATATGGAAGTCCGACAAAGGAGTTAAAGAATAAACATTCATACAGACTGGTAGAAGGGGCAGAGAGCAGCAGCTGGGGGAGAGAGGAGGCTGGTGGGTAGGGTGTTTTCACATTTGTGTGCAGATAAACTGAGAGGAACAACTGGGGAGCAATACAAACCACACAACCCCGGGTTCCAGTGCCAGGAACTAAAGCCTGGCTATAAAACTGTGGGGGTTGTGGTGAAGGGAAAAACTCCCAGCCTTACAAGAGAGTTCATTGGAGGGGCCCACAAAGTCCTTGAATGTACAAAATCCCACCCACCTGGGAATCAGCATGAGGGCAGCACCTGAAAGTGCACACTTCACTTGTAGGAAGTGGGGGAAGTTACTGAAAGCTAGGTCAGAGCCAAGCAAGCAGCACTGTTCCCTCTCTGACCCCGTTCCCACATACAATGCCACAACACAGCAAAGTGGGTTACCTCACCCTGGTGAATACCTAACGCCACCCCTTATAATGTAACAGGTATGCCAACACAAAGAAATATGGCCCAAATGAAAGAATACATCAAAGCTCCAGAAAAATAACTAAGCAGTGAGGAGATAGCCAACCTATCAGATGCCCAGTTCCAAACACTGGTAATCAGGATGTTCACAGAAATGGTGGAGCATGGATACAAAATAGAGGAAGAAGTGAAGGCTACACAAAGTGAAATAAAGGAAAATGTACAGGGAACCAACAGTGAAGGGAAGGAAACCAAGACTCCAATCAACAATTTGGAACAAAAGGAAGAAATAAACATTCAACTGGAACAGAATGAAGAAATAAGATTCAAAAACATGAAGAGAGGCTTAGGAACTTCTGGGAGAACTATAAATGCTCCTACATCTGAATCATAGGGGTACCAGAAGAGGAAGAGCAAGAAAGAGCAAGAGCAAGAAATTGAAAACTTATTTGAACAAATAATGAAGGAAAACTTCTCCAATTTGGTTAAGGAAATAGACATACAAGTCCAGAAAACTCAGAGAGTCCCGAAGAAGATGGACCTAAAGAGGGACACACCAAGATATATCATAATTAAATTACCCAAGATTAAAGATAAGGAAAGAATCTTAAAAACAGCAAGAGAAAAGGAGACAGTCACCTACAAAGGAGTCCTCATATGACTATCAGCTGGGTTCTCAAAAGAAACCCTGTAGACAAGAAGGGCTGGAAAGAAGTATTCCAAGTCATGAAAGGCAAGGACCTACATCCAAGATTGCTCCATCCAGCAAAGCTTTCATTTAGAATGGAAGGGCAGATAAAGTGCTTCCCAGATAAGGTCAAGTTAAAGGAGTTCATCATGATGACCAAGCCCTTATTATAAGAAATGTTAAAGGGATTTATCTAAGGAAAAGAAGATCAAAACTATGAACAGTAAAATGACCACGAACTCACAACTATCAGAAACCGAACCTAAAAAAACAAACACAAACTAAGCAAACAACTAGAACAGGAACAGAATCACAGAGATGGAGATCACATGGAGGGATATCAGTGAGAAGTCAGAGAGGGAAAAATGGGGGAAAAGGTACAGGTACTAAGTAGCATAATTGGTAGTTACAAAATTGACAGGGGGAGGTTAGAAATAGAGGGTGAGGAAGAGGAGAAGCCAAAGAACTTACATGTATGACCCATGGACATGAGCTAAAGGGGTGGGCATGCTGGAGGGAATGGGGGTACCAGGTGGAGTGTGATAAAGGGGAGTAAAAAAGGGACAACTGTAATAGCATAATCAGTAATACATACTTAAAAATAAAATAAAGTCAGAAGCAAGATGAAACTTAAAGGAATATAAAAAGGTGGTAACTTTACCATTTGGATTCTGGCCTTCTGTGCACTGTTCCACTCAGCAATGGTTTATTGAATATCTACTCTATATTGGGGGCTGCATTTTATGAATTGGGTTGTTATTGTTCTTGTTAAGTGCAGTATATAAATTTATTAAAAATTAGAAAATAATTCTTGATAACTGTTACAATAAAGAATTCAAAGCAGCCAACACAAACAATGGAACCTTAGTAAAATTTAACAATAAGCAAATTCTTCACAGTGAAGTAAAACTGTTCACTAAAATAGGATATTAAAAGACAATTAATTGGAAGAAAAAATTTGTTCTCATACAAATTGACAAACAAATTGGTTTTCTTTACAGGGAAATATCCTCATGCATTGTGATGAAAATACTGTAAAATGGAAAAATAGATAAAAATTAAATATTCAAATAAAAATATATGTGGCTAATATACATGAAAGAGCTTGAATGTTATTAGTAATAAAAAATGTTTGCAACTACAAATGACAACAAAATACTTTTTCCTGCTAACATTTTATGATTTGGATTTTGAAGGTTGCATAGAGTTTTATCTATCTGTCTACCCATCAGATGAGTTGAATATGAATTAATCAAGTGTACAAGAGGGTGAGGATCAAACCACTCTAGAAGTTTGAAGTAGTACTTTGTGTTCAGAGATACGTGAAAATTTCAGTACTGTTAGTTTACAATGCAAAAGGGAGGACAAGAGAACAGAGTGAGGCCAGGTAAGTAGGAAGGGTAGATAATGGTGAAGACCTTTGACTATATCCAGAGGATGATAAGGAATGAGTGAAAGCCTTTCTACAAGGGAAATTCTAGTTGGGTTAAAGTTTTAGGAAGAATAGTTTGACCCTGCAGGTAGGGTGAGGCTGAAGGCAGGCTGACTACTCACAGTCTATGGATGGTACGGTGAGATGGGGGAGCTTGAACCTAGTCATGGAAGAAGGGCTGTTGCAAAAGAGCAACTGGCAGGTTCTGTAGCACTCTCCCTGAGATATAGGTTTAACTTGTTACACACACTTACATTCCTTACATTCAAAGGAAAATGCCACCAAAGACAGACACATTTAGCCTCTTTTTCATTTTACTTAGGTTCACTTCAAAGTTAAAATGCCTCTTCCTTTCTGTTTCCACTGGTGACACTGTAGGGGGTGGGGGTGGGGGACCCCCCTCCCCACCATTTGTTATTACAGCCCTGGGTGTAGCTTGTGGTCAGTAAAATTTGTGGGCTTCTTTCTGCGTGTCACTGTGGTTAGCTGGTCCTCACCCTGGCTGGAGGTATCCGATAATGTAAGGATTTGGACCCAAGTTGTAGGTACCTCCTATCTTAAGGTTCTTGCCCAGACTCCACAGTAGTTTCCTGGAACCCTATGCTCTATTGCTATATTCTAATCAACTCTACTCAAAATGGCAACCAGGAAGAAACTTGAACTCTGAGGAGAAAAGAACCCTATAGATCTCTAGAAAGACTGAGAGGGTACTGAAATTCTCATTTGGAATTTTTTTTTTTGCCTTTCCATGTACATAATACATCCAGTTATTGCCCTCCTAATTTATTCTGCATGAAATGAGGGTAACAAACATAATTTAGAGCTAATTCTCTTCCATCATTTCATTTTTTATTTTAAGAAAAAACATTGCATACAATTTCACAAGTAGATAATGAATGTACAATTCTACTTTTAAATTATATTTTTATTGTTTAAGAAAAATTTTATGACTAATAATTTTTAAATTACAGAGGATAATTAGTAGAATCCACTATAGTTAGGTTAGTGGATCTATCTCGAATATTCAGAAATGACTGAGATGCTTTATGTTGGGTTAAGCTGAGTCCCTTAAATCTGGAAAGAGAGCATATGAGTAGTCATTTGGCAAAAACTAACAGCAAATACTGACATAAAATAAAAGCAGATCTTTGCTTGGTGGTAGGGAATGAATGGAAAAGCCCATAGATGTAAGGATGGGTATTTTAGAGGTGAAGATTTACAGAGCACAGACCTGAAGGGGAGTATGTGTTCTCTATATTTAATAGATAAGGAATCTGAAACCCAAAGCAGTTAACTCTCTTGGCAAAGTCATATAGCTAGTCAGTAGCAGAGCCTAAAGGAAAATTTACCTCTCTTGACTCAAAGTCCATTACTTTCTCCAGCATCCCACATTACCCTGTGACTAACTATGGAGTTGAAAATTTCAATGACTATGGAGCCACACAGATAAAGACATTGGAATAGGAAGAGTGGTGAGAGTATATAAGAAAATAACAAAAACAGAGCAACACTAAAATAATAGGTCTGATTAATCTTTTCAGGTTGTAAGAAACAATAGCTATCTCCATGCTTGGAGAGAAGAGATAGAGTGGGGGATGTTATTGGCAGAAGGGTGCTTTGGGCCTTTATTTGGTATTTAGCATGACGAATGATGTAAGGATCCAACTTTAAGAAAAACCTCCCCCCCCGCCCCCCCCCCCACACACACAGAGCAGCAAAGGATGAAAAGGTCCAATTAAGGAGCTTATGGTAGAAGACTAGGACTAGCATATGGTTAAATAATTATATTGTCCTTTTAATTCCTAGGAAGAGGGTGGAGTCCTGTTAAAGCTGTACAACAGACAAGGCACTACAAGAAAATCCAGATAACAGCCAACAGAACTGGTTATAAAAAGATTAGAAGCACATGAAGTTGACCAAACAGAAGGAGCAGATAACACAAGTCTGCGGATTCTAAAAGGGTGCAGCCCACAAGACATCAAGTAGAAAACTGAGTAGGAATCTGACTCATTCAGGTATCAACACTCTAAGATACTTTGCTAAAACAACTTTTTAAACAAATTGGTCTGAACAATTGGTTTTCAGTTTTGGACAGTGTTCTGAAACTGAGTCATAGACTTTCTTGATAGGAGTGAGAAAGAGCACTCCAGGGACCTATGATTCATAAGATTCATACGATTCCTAAGTGTATTGTTCTATCAAAATAGAAATGAAAATACAGATTTTAAACCTTTCCTAGAACCAGGCACTCTGCTGGAGTCTAGATTCTAAGACCTGACAAGCTTAGTTGATATCACTATTGTATAGACCTCAGAAAGGTTGATTAATTTGGATGAGTCCATTTCACTAATAAGTGATGGAGCAGGAATTATTCCTGGTTGTGTCTGATGCCACATAGTAGATTGATGGGAAGAGTTACAGCTTCTCATTTTCTTCCCTGTCAAGGTTGGACTTGGGAGAGCTGAAGAAGATACTCAAGCGGGCATCTCAGTTCATCCAGTGTTGGCTAATGTGTGCTTGACTCTACAAGAAATGATAAGCTACAAAATTCCCCAAGCTGTTTTTAGGGGAACTTAGAAAGAGGTTGCCTGCTTCTGGACCTCAAACACTGTACAGATAGCAATGGCTCCCCTATAACTGAAGGATAAAATTTGGCATCCAAAGTCTAAATTCTGGCATTCAAAACCCTCACCACTCTGCCTCCAATTTATCAATTCTGCTTAAGCAATTTTGTTGTAAACTATATCAAATATAGGGAAACGTACATAAAACATGTATGTACAGTTTAAGAAATGAAAATTTGTAAGAGTAGCTCTTAGATTCTAGGCAGAGTAATCACGACTTTCTTCCTGTGATCATATTTGATCTTCATAAAAACTTCAGGTAACCTTATCTTATGAATGAGAAAGCAGACTCTGAAGGTAAGTTGTTGGTGAAAATGAAATATGTGTGTTATAGTATGGAAAAAACTAAAAACTAAAAACTAAATTGGGTTGGACTTTTTGGCCAATCCAATATAAGAATTTCAGGTACTCCACATCTTCAACACTTGCGGTTTTAAAATTTTAGCCACTCTGATGGGTGTTACAACAGTATCACATCTTGGTTTCAATTTGTACTTCCCCATTAACTAATGACATTGAGCATCTTTTCATGTGTGCATTTGCCACACGTATATATAAATATTTAAATATTATATTTATTTATTTAGAAGGAAGGGAAGGAAGGGAGAAAGAAAGGAAAGGAAACATCCGTGTGGGAGAGAAATATCAATTAGTTGTCCCTTTTATGCCCCCAACTGGGGACCAGGCTTGCAACCCAGGCATCAACCCAGGAATCAAACTGGTGACATTTTGCTTTGCAGTATGACGCCCAACCAATGGAGGCGCACACTGACCAGGGCACCGTATGTGTATATTTAATGATTCGTCTATTCAAGTCTTTTGTCTAGTAGGTGATTTGCTATCTTATGAGTTTTAAGAATTCTGTTATGTATCCTAGATGCAAGTCCTCTAGCAGACATGAAATTTTAAAATATTTTTCCCAGTCTGTGTTTTGCTTTTTAATATTCTTAACATCATCTTTCAAAGAGCAGGTATTTTTAATTTAACGAGTCCAACTTACCAAATTTTTCTTTTATGGTTCATGATTTCTATGTCCTAAGAATGCTTTGCTTAATCCAAGATAACAAACGTTTTCCTCTATTATTTTTTACTAAAAGTTTTACAGTTTTAGCACTTATGCTTAATTTTATAAGACATTTTGAGTTAATATTTGAATGCAGTGGCAAAGACTAAGTTTCATAAATTTTGCATATGAATATTCATTTTTCCAGTATCATTTCTTGAAAATACTATTTCCCCCATTGATCAACCCTGGCATGTTTAACAAAAATTAATCAGGTATGTAAGTGTGGATCTATATCTGAGTCTCTTCTATGTTTATCATTATGTAAATACCACATAACCTTAATTACTGTAGCTTTGTAGAGTTTTGAAATGAGATGGCAGACCACCTCCAACTTTCAGTGCCTTCTTTATAGAGTGGTGAAATTTGGAAATACTGGGAGGGGATAGTTCTTTTTCTTTTTTAAAAAATATATTTTATTGATCATGCCATTACAGTTATCCCATTTCCCCCCTTCATTCCTCTCTACCCTGCACACCCGCTCCCACCCACACTCCCCCTCTTTAGTTCATGTCCCTGTGTCATAAGTTCTTTAGCTTCTGCATTTCCCATACTACTCTTGCCCTCCCCACGTCTATTTTCTCCCCACCTTCTATGCTACTTATTCTCTATACCTTCTCCCCTCCTACTCCCCTGTTGCTAAGCTTCCACATGATCTCCATTTTTGTGGCTCTGCTTCTGTTCATGTGTCCACTTAGTCTGCTTTTGTTTTTGGTGTGGATGTTAATAACTGTGAGTTTGCTGTCCTTTCACTGTTCATATTTTTTAATCTTCTTTTTCTTAGATAAGTTCCTTGAACATTTCATATAATAAGGGCTTGGTGATGATGAATTCCTTGAACTTGGCCTTATCTGAGAAGCACTTTATCTGCCCTTCCATTCTAAATGAAAGCTTTGCTGG
>PVKM010005068.1:38299-49458 GCA_004027735.1 Carollia perspicillata
CTTCTTTGGGACTCTCTGAGCTTCCTGGACTTCCTGGAAGTCTATTTCCTTTGCCAGATTGGAGAAGTTCTCCTTTACTACTTGTTCAAATAACTTTTCCACTTGTTGCTCTTCCTCTTCCCCTTCTGGTACTCCTATAACTCAGATGTTGGAATGTTTAAAGGTGTCCTGGAGGTTCCTAAGCCTCTCCTCATTTTTTTGAATTCTTGTTTCTTCATTCTTTTCTATTTGGTTGTTTCTTCCTTCTGGTCCATTCCATTGATGTGAGTTCCAGTTTTCTTCCCATCCCTATTGGTTCCCTGTGCATTTTCCTTCATTTCACTTATCAACGCCTTTACTTGTTCATGTAATTTGAGACCAAAATCAACCAATTCTATGAGCATCCTGATCACCAGTGTTTTGAACTGTACATCCAATAGTTGGCTATCTCTTGGTTGCTTAAAAGTATTGACTCTGGGGCTCTGAGCTGTTCTTCTGTTTGAGTCATATTTGGTCAGGTGGCACCTGTTATGTATGGGTGGTGGAGCCTTAGGTGTTTACCAAGCGGGGCAACCTAGTCACCAGATTGTGATGCTGTCTGTGAGGGCAGGGTCAGAGAGGGAACAATGGTGCCTGTTCTGCACTCTCTCGGATTTCTGTCCCCTCCGCTGCCTCCCACAAGCAAACTGGGCCCCCCTGGCACTGGTTTCCAGGTGGGCAGGCCTAGTCACGCTCCAGGACCCTGTGGGTCTCCCCAACGACCTCTCGTGTGAGGATGGGAGTCTCTCCCGGCACCTTTTCAATCAGTGTTTTTAGGCTTTATTTCCTATCTCTGGGGCCCTGGGCTATGTGGTCAGTCTCACTGCCTGCTCTTGCCTAGTTTATCTGCACTCAAATGCGTGTCCACCATCAGCCAACTGCCCTGTGTGCTCTGCTCGTCTCCTCCCTGCATGTCTGGGGTCTGCAAGCTCTATGTCACCTATGCTCCCTGGCGCTCCCGGGTCTGCCAGCCACTGCCTTTTCCTGCTGCGTTCTCTCTCTGCTGACGGCCAACTCTGCTCCTCTTACCTGGTCTGGTTGAATGGTTGTTGAACTTCTGTAGTTCAATTTTCCGTGTTCTGGTTGTGTTATTGTTTGTAAATTTTTGTTGTCCTTAATCTTGATTGTGCAAGGAGGCACAGTGTTTCCACCTACACCTCCATCTTGGCCGGAAGTCTAGTTTTTTTTCTTACATAAGTACTCTAAGCTCTTGTACATATCTGTGAAGCATCTCTTTGCTTCCTGTAGTACTTTACATTAGTTGCTACTAAGCTTTAAGAATTCCAAGTGTTTGTTATAAGTTATTATTTTCATGTTCTCTTGTGAATGGATCCCTTAAGTGATCCCTTCATGTCCACAGTTTATGTAACTTGTCATGCAGGTCATTAACACCAGGTCTCCAGCACCAAGGGAGTCAAGTGGGCAGGATTACTGAATCGCTGCCATGGTTTCTTGATGCTTGGGATCCTCACTCCTTACTTCAGAGGCTTTGAAAACAGGCTCTGCAGGTTGCATTTAAAATGGCAAAGTTTGCTTTTAAGTTTTGGGAATTCCAGAGAAAGTAGAATCACTTTCACCAGTTCAGTCCATGGAAATGAGGAATCAAAAACATTAGTAATACAAATTATTGTTACAAATCAAGGGGATTTATTTTGAAGACAGAGCCCTAGCCACGTCTTTTGGATACAAAAACCCTCCCTCTATCACCAAACAGGTTTTGGACAGACAAATTTCATTTGCTAGAGTATTCTCATCATGGAAGAAGTGTGTATTATAGCACACTCACTATTGTACGTTTATTTTCGTATCTGAAATTTTTTCTCCCCAAACTGTGAAGGATTTGATAAATGAGCTTAATGATGAGTGACAACTGTTTCTGCATAATAGCAGTTCATTTGTTTAGTAATATTATTGAAGAAATATAACAAAGTACCAGTTTAAAGCTAAACATTTTTTCTAATATAAAATATACAGTATTATCTTCATAATGGAATATACTGAACAAATTTAATCTTACCTGGTAGCTCAGGGACTATTAAGGATGTAATATTGTTTGCCCCTGTATAAAGTGGTTGTAAATTATTGCACATTTTACTTCCTCTGTTAATTTAATAGCTTCTCTCCCCTCCTATTAGCATGCCTTTTTGCATGACATAATGAGATTACTGACCCACTACATTAGAAATGAGATAATTGAGTTTGCTGGAATTGTGAGAAAAATAAGAGGGCATGAGTTCTGTGTAGAGCCCAAAGGCTTCTCCTGTGAGTTCATGATTGTTTTCATTAAACTTTCTGACATGTTTTGTCTCCAGTGACTCAGGTATCCTTGGGTTTGTAGTAGATAGTTGAAATTGCTGGAAATAACCAATTGTGTATGTGTGTGTGTCAGGGAGGAGTCTGGTGTGGTGTCTAAGTGCTAAATATGTGAGAGGTAAATACATGGATATATACGTATAATATGTATCTTAAGTTCCTCAAGAGCATATCAATGTACCTACGTCTGGTATAAACCAAGCCCCTAGTAAATCTTTGTTGAATAAATGAAAAAGTATAGACTTTGCATTTATTGATAGGTAATAGCTATAGCAACTTCAATAATTTTCTAATTCCTGCTGCAATGTGGAAAATGGATTATGTCCATTCCAGAACAGTGCCTCAATTTCTTTTGGAAGAGATGGTTATTCTAATAGCATTGTTATGACTACTGGCCACACTTGGGGCTATACTTCCAGACAACCAGCTTTGTGTCAAAGGGTTTTTAACTCTTCTACATGCACCTAACCAGTTTAAAACTCCTCTCTAGGGACTGGGGGCCACCTTCAGTCTAATTTTCCTCAAAAGCTAAAGAGCCTGTTGGCCACTTTCTAATTAATACAATAAAATGCTCTCTAGAATATTGATATCAAAAGGCAGTTGCAACATTAAGATTTTCATACTATTAGTTGAGGGGGAATGCATTCTTTAACTGCTAATGCTATTGAGAGTCAAGAAATGAAAGCAGAATTTAATAGTTTAGAAGCAATTAACTATATTTCCCTATTAGAATCAACCAGCAAAATACAGATACCCTGAGAGTGGAGAAAGGGTTATTGGACCCAATATCCCGAATACTTCATGGGATAAATTAAAAAATTAGGATTAATAAAATGAGACTGTCCATGAAATTAGATATTTAATTAGACAGAATCTTGCTTAAAAATTGTTTCTATTATCTTTTAAAAAATCTTTTTTAATGATGGTTAAAGTCTTCATCCAGGAAGGACCAGTTATTTCTAATGGTGTCTGTAATATTTGTCTTTTTAATGTTTATTAGATTAGCTTTGAATTCATATCCTCTTCTAAATAATACTAATGTATCTTGATAGTTAAAATACTTAAGAGTAGGTTAGATCTCCAAATTGCTTGAAGTTGACTTTAATTTTGAATCGACTTACTTTACCTACACTGACAAGTCATGTCAGCAGCAAATGAATGCTTAGATCACATTGTAATCCATGATGTCATGATTACAGGTAGGGAGAACAAAAAAGAATACAGAATCTCATGAAAAACTGCATTACAAAATGTCTGAAGATCTCTTGTGAACTCAGGGGGTCCGATCTAGCATTCAACAGCCTGACTCTGCATGTCCTTCTAATTGAGATAATCCTGAGGTTATATATAAAATGTGCTGGAGCTAAATTCAACATTAAGTGCCTGCCCTGTCCTTTGGACAGACATGATGAAGAGTTAACCTTATGATATGGAAATATTAATACAACGTCAATCTTTGTAGAACTGTGACAGATTTTCTTGCTGCAGAGACTAGCCCTTCATTTAGTCTGGGCATTGTCCAGCTGACCAATACTGTCTGTATTCACGCAGCATTCACTTTGTGGGGAAAGGTACTCTTACCAGTGGTGGATGTATCAGGAAGCTAATGGAGCTTAAACCATTATTTGTTATTATAATTTTCTTTCTTAAAGAAAATAATTTTCTTTCTTAAAGAAAATTATGTAAGCATCTGGCCCACAAGACCTGGCATTGCCCAGCTCTTACTAATGGGGATTCTACCTGTGGATGATGTGATGGAAACAGGTGAGTAGTGGGCTTTTCTACCCCATACACATCTAAGCATTATCCTTTTGTTTCCTCTGTTTATCCAAGTTGGTTTTGCTTCTAATTCTATGTGTTGCCTCAGAGTTCGCATGATGTGTTTGTTCAAAGAGCACTTTTCTAGTCTGAATTTCCTTACATCAGGCTGGTCCATCCACTTTTCCTATTTCAGGAAAAGCCACGAATCTGTCCTTCAGAAATGCACCAGCCTTCAACCGCTCAGGCATTCTGCACACATCTGGTCTGGTACAGGTAGGTAAGTCAGTCTTGCTTGGGGTTTGTTTGATAGGCTGTTAAACATGCATATCTGCAAATCTCAGGTGCTTCTCTACAAACATTACAAGTGCATTGTTGGAAACATTTGTGTGTTTGAGTGTTGCAGAATCTCTAATACTACAGGATTTCTGGGGTTAAAACTGGGAAGACAAAAATTAGAAAAGTTAGGGCAAATTATTTTCTTATTACAGAAAGTCAGCGTTATAAAAAATGACAGTGAACATGTTCTTTCTTGGACTTGTGAACATTCCTTTCTTCGATGATTTAAAAAAGCTGGTGTGGGGGTTACTGATAGCTGTGCAAATATTTGAAAATGTATCACCTTGCCTGAATTAAGGGAACTTTAATACTGTCAGGTTGGGTGTGCAGGTGCTGGTAAGATCCATTTTTGATCACAGTGTTGTGATGCTGCTGGCAGTATACAAACACACTTTCCTACCTGCCTGATGACCAGTTTCTAGATGGAGGAAAGGACTGGCTTCCACATCGCTTGGGCCCAGCACTCCCACTGCTGGCTTTTCAAGTGCAGCTGAATGGAACACACTGTGGGAAAACCACTATCCCATGCTAATTTTCAGAGGCATTAGAAATGAATGGAGTCCCTCTCCCTGCTCAGTAGGCTGGACAACAACTTTCTGCTCACCAAGGCTATCAGTTAAGGCCAACCACTTACAAACATAGCCCTCAGGTTACAAACTATACAAAGTTTCTAGAAAGTTCTCAATATGCTTTCCAGTTAGAGAGTCTAACTCTGGTGTCCCTTCTAAGATATAATGGTCCTTGACTTCAGTGGATGTCCTGAATGAGGTAGGACTCTGGGATTTGCTCTTAAAGAAGCTTAATATTTTATATTGAATAACTCATTTTCTTTCCAGGCTCCTATGAAAAATGAGATGGGATGACAAGTATTAAAATAAGTAATCTTATATAAGGAAGAATGATTTTTTTCTTTATGTCTGCTTATTTAAAACTCTTTCTGAGCCTATATGGAACATCCCAATGCTCTACTCTAAAAAAAGATTAAGAATTAAGTTCCCTACCCTTCCCATCCGTTTCTTCTTAAAAATGTTCTCAGGCTTTCTTCCTGTCCCTTTGCCTGGGATCATGACAGAGGCACACAGATGAAGATTGATTTCAAAATAAGCATGGTGGTGCAAAGACGTGATTAAAGAAAAAAGAATGACGGCCTAAAAGAATGTGGAGGTTTATAGAATTGATGTACCTCCTGTAAAAATCTTAACTGCTCTGAGAGTCTCGGTTTCATGGAATGCCTCTTTGGAATGATTTTTTTTTTTCAGTGGCTGCAATACATAAAGGCCACTGAAACTTGCTGTTACCCTCCCCCTGCTTTTTATAACTCCTCAGGTTCGGGTCAGTTTTCATGCATCTAAGCCCGGGTGGCAACTCTGGTTTAAATGCCATTTCATGCCTGATAAAATTTCATTAGGCATTTTAACTTTTAATTTCTTTTATTGCCTTATCGTGCAGATGGAGAGAAATGTTTAGAAAGGGAAAAAAATTTAAACGGGGATTTACTGAAGTCATGTTTCAGTAAGGAAGGAAATACCATTGACTTTATTACAGCTGCCTAATGTTTTCCACAAACTGTAGAAATAATGCGTTGTATCTTGGTGACCTACAATAGCAGCTGACTACTTGCACATGATGGAAATGCAATTTGGTTTTGCTAAAAATTAACTATTTAATGCCCTGGTGTCCATGTCTCATTGTATCTTGCGTGTTTGGTTTGTTCTATATGCTCTTTTCAAGTTGTGGACAGTCATTGCTATGTGTTTGAATGGGACAGTACAGCTTCCTGAGAAGCGGCTGGGGCCAGATATGGGAGGCCACGTCTGTGTTTGCTGTCCCTGTGGCCCTAAGAGCTGATGTAAAGATTTCTTCTGCCTCCTTCCTGTTCCCCCTTCACCTGCCCCCTACTCCCCACCAGCCAGCCCAGCCCAGACCCCTCCCTCTCTTCCTCCCTCCCTTAGCCGGGCCTTATCTGGTATGTTCAGTGATGTGATAAAACAAAAAGGGAAGTTTTTGAATGCACAGACACACCCTTTGGAGGGATTCCAGCCAGAGAAGAGTCCGTTAAGGAAAGCAAGAGCAGTGTAGGGAGGCCTAGGTGCCAGGACTGAGGAAAATGCAAACTTAGGAGGAAAAAATAATAACATGCTAGAATGGCAGTGGTGGTTTCGAGAGGTCTGGAGGGTGGAGGGAGTTCAAAAAGGAACTTGCCTAATGAGGCCTCTCTGAAGATTTACTGCTACGGCTGCTGCTAAGAAGAGGATCCGGAGAAAAGATGTTCTGCCCTGACGAGCTTCACAGGAAGTCAGACAGGGCTTGCATTCTCTGGCAGGCAGAGGAGAGAAACTGCTCAGCCGGCAGCATCTAGGGACTTTCAGTTTAATTGTTTTTAAAGAGACCTCTTCCACAAAGCATTTGTTATCCTTATACATATAGTTCTCAAGGCAGAGAAACGAACAGGAAAACCTTCTGGATGAAAGCCATTCCCCAGTTTGTCCTAAGGATGACCACATCAGTTTCCGGGAGTACCATTTCCTCCCCTAACTGCACCTCTCATGTAGCTCAGGGCTCATTCTGCAGCCATCAGCTTCTTGGCTGAGAGGATGTGACAGACCATTCATGGGGGTCGAACATTGTCTGTCCTTTATACAGTGGATTGGGGCCTGGCCTCTTCCCATTTCCTCCTGCAGAACCCAAACCCCTCTAACTTCCAGGGGCTCAAGGTGGAACTCCGTAGTGCAAATACTGCAGCAGTGGGCCTGCACGCAGACGGGAATGCTCTCTTCCTGCTGAAGGAGTCAGGAGGATAAAATCTCATGGAAAATACTAGCTTTCAGGTGCAAGAACTTCAGCTCTCCGCGTGTGAAGCAGAGAGGATCACTGTCATTTTACTTATGGGAAAACAGGGGCTTAGCGAGCAGAAAGTGATCTGCTCAAGGGCACATAAATATTTGGAACACCCCTATCCCATCTGATCACTGCCGCACACAGGCACCTCACTCCGGTGGCCTGGCTGATGTCATCTTGAGAACTCATTCTGTGTAATATATCAGTACCCTTCAAGGGGAAGGAAGACAAATGGGGTTCTGGGCGTTTGCTCATAAGACAGGAAAGCAGTCCATCTGGTCCACCATGTAAATCATAGCAAGTGAGGCAGAATGTGGAAAAAGATCTAGAGTATGGGATCATCCGACCCCATCCTACAAACAGGCTTGAATAAAACGAATTCAACTCACCAGAAAGGCTCAGGTAGAGAGACCCAAGGAAGGGCTGAGGGCAACCACGGCCTGGCGAGAAAAGCAGAGGAATTCTAGGATGGCAGAGACAGGTTCTGTGCTCACTGTTTTAAAAGACTGAGAAATAGAAGAGTGAGCGGATGGGAGCCCCGCTTCTTCACTCGGTGGTGTGTGGTGGCAGGTAGAAAGCCGTTTGACGCGAAGAGGTGTGCTGGAGGCTGGTGAGTGTGGGCGCCATGCTGTGGTCTGTCACCAGTGTTTTAATCAGCTTCAAGCGCCTTGGCTGTGTTGCGCGTGCGTGTACGTGCGTGCGTGCGAGCGAGCGCGTGCACGTGCATGGGCGAGAGAGGCTAAGAGGCCAGGCGAGGGAAAGATTCGTAAACACGCAGAACAGAGTGTTTTATAGAGTGGTGCTTCTGCTTCTCGAAGGAACAGGTGACGCAAAGAACTCCCAGGGGAATCGTAAGTAGAAAATAAGTCCATTACGCATTTGTTTCCAAGAAAAGATAGAGTAGACCGCTGGTTGCCTACCGAACTTTTTTCCCTTTGCTCCTTAGTAACAAAAACTTGATTTTAGGGTATTGGGGTGGGAGAGGTAAGTTGCCATCCAAAGATTCTATTTCTTAACCTCCCTTGCTGCTAAGTTTTGGGCAATAGGATGTAAAGTAAATTTATTTCGTCAAACATCTAGGAAAGTTCCTTAAAACCAGATAGATGATAGCTGTCTTGTCATTGCCAAATGCAAAGGTAGGTGCTGAGGATGTCAGAGCAGAAAGATAAAAGTAGTCTATGTCTCTAATGGCATCTTTTTGGCATCAAGACTATGAATTTCCTTTCTCCAAATTTATTTTACAAGAAAGAAAAATTTTCTTTAGGCCACTGTCACAGGGCCTGTGTTCTGGCAGGGAAGGCCAGTTCCTGACTGATACAGAAGGCAAGCAGCTTACTTTTTTCCCCAATATGTGAGTAGTACACATGACACAAAGAAGTGAGTACTCAAACTATAAAGTCAATAAACAGAAGAGGTAGATTCTAACCCAACTCTATTACATTTAACCTTTAGATGTGAATGTAATAACCTTTAATGGCACAGACCCTTTTGAGAAACCGTAGGAAGCTGTAGACAGTCTCCTTTAGGGAAATACATATACGTATTTGCACAGAAAATCTTAACACAATCTTGAGGATTTTATGGAATCAGTGAAGCTAGTCCACAGAGCCCTTGTTAAGAATTTCTTCATTAAATTACAATGACTTCAGAAGTCAGAAAAGAAGGGACTAGATTTGACTTGGCTAATGGTCTGTGCATTCAGAATCTTTTTCTCAGCGAAGATCAGGGTTAGATTGGGTTACCTGGGTAGTTATACATCTCCAGGGCCTTCTGGGAGAGCAGCCTAAATCTTTTGATACGGAGTTGGCTGGTGAAACCATTTGATGTGAAGAAATCAGATGCCACTCTGAGGCCTGGTAGGCCCCTTGTACTCAGCACCAGGCCAGGCCATTACAGGGGACTTCACGAGGCTTCTGAGGCTAGCTGTGGCCCAAGGTAAAATAAATAGACAAATAAATAGTAAATAAGCTGATTTGTTCTGCACTCCTGCACAATGAATATTGGGAAGGGTTTCGTGGCTAGATGTGAACTGTCTTTGGAGAAGTATCCATTCCTGTTTATTAGATTTTAGTAGATTTTGATTAGTTTTATAGGACTTTGTATGCTTGTGGGACACACTTACAAGACAGCCTGAATAGTTGGTTGGTTAGTGAAAATATAACAAGATATTTTACTTATAGAGCAGCTGCTCCAATGTTTGGGCATTCCATTTCAAGCTGCTAGGAGCTGATCTAGTCCAGAGAGGCTTTACTGAAAGTATGTTGTAATAAACAGTGTCCATTGGGTGAATTTGCCTAAATCGTTTTTTGTACATTATGTCTGTGGGAAAAGACATATGATATTTTGGAAGCTGTTTTGCTTTGATTTCCCAGCAAAGTAATCTTTCTCTTACAAAATTGTAATCATATGATGCCATAAAACAGGCTTAATCCAAGTTGTGAAAATGTGTAGGTTCTAGCATATTAATCTCTCTTTGGAGGACACATATTATTCATTTCTTTAGATCTTTATCATGCATGTTTTCCTCTTGAACTATTTGCATACATTTGTCTCCTTTTTAAGACAAATAGAACAACAAATATCTTTTGATTCTATTAATTTCGACCTCTAAGATTACATGAGGAACATAATAGTATTTGTGGAGCATTTTCTCATATTTATGCATCAAACTAGAATATTCTGGGCTAGTTGTTACCAAATTCCAGTATGCAAAAGACTCCAAGGCCCCTCAGGGCTCACATTCAGGGGCCCCATGGTACAGTTGGTAGCCGTTGTGTTTTAAGATAGCCAAAGCTTGCATTATAGAACCAAAAGTTTCTTTTGACTAAAAGGTGAAATTGTTTGCTTTCTTAATTTAATTCTTTCTATTTGAAGACCCTGGAATGCCATATAAACATTTTTAAAACAATCTTCTGCTAAACAGTAATGGGAATAGTTTGGTTCTCATAGTCCCTTTGGTTCTCATACAGGGTTACACTTGACAACATTTGAGATGATGTGTATGTTGGGATCATACTCAATGCTCAATCATTGGGGTGAATTCTGATGAACTCTGTCATGTTTATGGTGCCTCCTAAACACTGTCATTTAGATTGAAAAAGGCCCTTCTCAGACAATTCAAGTGATGATCAAATTGATGACACTATCAGGAAGAGAAACTTTTAAGCACTGCTCAAGTGCTGTACCATCTGTTTCGTGTCATAAACCCACAGATGGCGTCTTCTTTCTTTAGGGGACTTCTGACATTCTTGTTTTACAATGTTAGGAATTATAATATATACAATATGCTTCTCCAAAAGTGTCATTTATGTTTGTAATATGCTGTCCTTTAACCTAGAAGCATGTATCATGTAAACTACAGATGTGTAGCTTTTACATTTATGTGAGGGGTCTCAAACACTTGCTGTCTGTTTTCACTAAACATGAGTGTGCAAAGAGTTTTTCTCTCTCTGTTTGACTCTGCTTGTGAGAGGCAGGGCAAAGCTGGCTGGAGGAATAAGCTTCCTCCTGAGAGAGGCCTGCACTGAATGGGGGGTGTCCAAGAAAGAGAAAGGACAAATGAGGAGAGGTACAATGCATTCACCACTGGGGAACAGTGGGGTGTGGATAGCCAGGAACAAGAAGAAATGCCAGGATGATAGGAAAGGAGAGGAGCTGATAAGAAAGGTGGGGGGAAAATGAGGCCATTTTTCCATGAGTGGGTCTGGGAGTCTCAAACTCATTTTTAGTAGCATAAAATTTCATGTTTCAGACAATACAAGCCTTTGTGAGTCACGTTTTAAGTAATCATGCAGGGCATCTAGCTCTATCAGTTAACTCTAAACACAATATCTATAGCAATTTTGAAATCTCATCTATTGATTCACAGAAGGCATTGGAGCGAACTAAAGGGA